>DF358712.1:43453-65900 GCA_000787875.1 Solanum virginianum
TTCGAATGGTGTAATTATGAAGGTTATGAATTCTTGTATTGCAAAATAGTTGTGAGATTGTGACCCTTAGAGGCCTAATGCTAAGTGATGATTATATCTCTATTCTCAAGCTCAATCCAACGCCTATGAGTAGAGAAGAATTAGATCCCCGAACAAATTCGAAGAACTCAATGAATGCTCATGAAATTCTACCTTTTCTCCTCTTCAATCTTGCTCTGAAATAATTTAAGGGGTCATTTGGTACAAAAATAAATAATGTAGGGATTAGTAATATAGGGATTAGTTAAGTTAATTCTATTTGTTGAGTGCCCTATTGTTTGGTGCTCACCCCTTGCTACATTTTGTAGGATGCGAGCTCGATCCCTTTGGTTAGACCTTTCTCATTACTGGATCGAGTTTCTGGATTATTCTTAAGGTATTTGCTTATGTATTCAGCAGACCTTCAAGGAATTCATTATTATATTATGTTCTATTTGAGAACTAGACATTTGAGATATGTATTTTATTTGAAAATTCTATATTTAGAGGCTTGTACATGTGACACTAGTCTTTGGGATAATTATAGTTTGGTATTCATATGGTTAAATGTCCTATTAGTCTATTCATCTTCCGCAATTATTGTTATGTTTGAATTAGCAAGTGCTAGGCTGACTTGCCTTGGTGGGTTAGGTGAGTGTCATCACACCTGAATTTTGGGTCGTGACAGTTTATGTCCATTTTGATGTAATAGGCAAGTCAAGTCAGGAGTTCAGTTATTTATTGATCTTATTAGCTACAAACATTCAAATGCAGCTTCTTGTTATTACTTATTATACTGCAGTTTGGTGATAAATTGTCATCTAGTTGTTGCTGCAGCTTTTCAGGTCTATTTTTGCTGCTGTCTGTGGTCCATGGGCATCTGTGATCTAAAATACCAAGTTTTACACTTTATAGTCATTTATTATAAAATTATTTTATATCATACCTTTTTTAATAATATAAATTACTAGCAAATGTCACATATTATACATAATAATGGATAATACAAATAAAAATGAAATTATTAACAAAATATAATTAAATATATATTACACAAAAATGTAACTTGCAAGATCAGTACGTTGCTCACATAAATGTTCTCTGGGACTTAACATATGAAACCTTTATCAACTCATAAGAAGGTATTGGAACAGGTTAACTTGAAAGAACTACTAAAAAAAATAACTCAAGTAAAAAGATTCCTCCTAAGACAATAAGGTCTCACCACTATTTGAAATTAATAGACCTTTCAACTATGTGTTTGTTCAGGATCTCTAGCACCTATATCTGTATCGTAAAACAATGCAGCGTTAAATGACATTAGTATATGAAATGTAAAAAAATAACTGAAAAGGAAAAACGCTCAGTAATATTCAACATCATGAAACTTAACTCAAGTAAAGCATGCAAGTTTGGAAAAAGATAATGCTTTATAAAAGGACTCAATCATATGCAATCTCAATCAAATCCTATTATTTATTTTTAGAGAGTTTCTCTAATTGACAAACATCCTTATGAGCTATTGACAACACTTTGCACTGTCAATACATAGCCGTACCATACCTTGCTAGAGTTAGGGATGATCAACCTACCTAGATCCATAATGAAATCAAAGCCCTCTTTTGAGAGTCAAGAGCAGGGTCACCCAAATTAATGATATGATCTTATCCTATGCTGGCTACGTGATTTATGGAGTTTGAGTTATTCCAACTCTTACCAAAGATGCTTAATACTATACCCAAAATACATTATTACACTCATACGCTCAATCAAGTAAAATTGAAATCATTTCATCTAGTCTCGTTGAATTCTCATCAAACTCAATCTTATCTCAAACCATCATGTTCTATCATTTAGACTCAAATGCTTTAAAATCACTCACATATCGTCAAAATCTCTTTCTCAAAAATTATTTAAATTCAATTGAAGGTGAATTTCTTTATGGGACAATTTGTACTCTATGCATAGTAAAATTAAAATCATGATTGTTAATTCAACTAAGTTTCATGCATGTGAAGATAACCATGAATAATGACCTCAAAAATTAAAAGCGTAGGAATAATATCAACACATAACTATATGAAACTCAGAAGACAAGAATTAACTCAATTTGGGACCTAAGGAAATTAGGGTTCTTCTCAGCTCAACTCAACTCATACTCATAGATTAAAAAGTTTACATATTAAGCGCTTGAACAAGCTCAATCCAACGCCTATGAGTAGAGAAGAATTAGATCCCCGAACAAATTCGAAGAACTCAATGAATGCTCATGAAATTCTACCTTTTCTCCTCTTCAATCTTGCTCTGAAATAATTTAAGGGGTCATTTGGTACAAAAATAAATAATGTAGGGATTAGTAATATAGGGATTAGTTATACAGGGATTAGTAATGCTGGAATTATTTTTTATCCCGTGTTTGGTTTATTGCTTTCCATTTAATTTTGTGCTTGGTTTAAAATTCTATAAAAAGTTTCTTTCGAATTATGCCCTTGAACTAGATTTTTATTTCATGTAGTTAGATCAAAGTAGATTTTTTTGGTGACTTCTAACTAAGTTAGGAGAATAATAATTTTGTCATTATGTTTGTTATTTTCTCACTTGAATTGTTTGAAAATAAATTGTCATGCCCCGAGCCTACACCCTGGACGTGACTGACACTCAGAACCATTTATAGTCCCAATCGAACCACTTAGCCTGACTTCTTACTCAACCGAAGACTTATACAATCATGGAAAGACATAAAAAAAAGCTAAGATCAATAACTGTCTGCATAAGCTGAAATGTAAAGGGACACAGCCAACAATCGAAATAAATAAGAGCCTCTGACTATCTAGAACTATTTGAAAAGACCACCGGGATAGGCCCTAAACTAGCTGAAACTGAAATAAATATTGAAAGAAACATAAATACTTCAAGAGCCTCTGACTGAGAAGAGGCTTCACCAATGACTAGAAGATATCTGGTCCTCAACGAAGCGCTTGCTGAGGGACTCTGTCACCTACGTCTGTATCATAAAATGATGCAGGTCCTAAGGACGTCAGTACGTGGAATGTATGATATATAAAATGGCCAAAATAAGAACTCAGAGTGATATAACATTTCAAAGTACATTAAATATATCTCAAAGTAGAATAACATATGTGATAAATACTCTGTATGCTGAAAATAAGCATACTAGAAATAAATATGCTAAAAATAAATCTGTATGAAAATCATAACTTACTTCAACTTGGGGAGTTTCTCTAACCGACAACCACCACTATAAGCTTCATGGTGATACAACGTCTTGCCCACGTTGCCAGAGATGTCTCGTACTTTGCTGGGGTAGGGGACAAAGAACTAGGGGAGTGGATCCATCCCAAAACTAGGCTATCTCAGTGGCTAATGAGGAATGTACCTTAGTACAATCCTATCCTATGCTGGCTACATAGTTTATGAGTTCAAGTAATTAATTCTACTCTCACTCATATTGGTGCAGACTTGTCGCAAATCTCTATCCTATGCTGGCTACATAGTTTATGAGTTCAAGTAATTAATTCTACTCTCACTCATATCGATGCTCAATATTACTCCCAAAAATAACTTCTGTATAGCTCATAACTTAAAGGATATGAATTCTCAAAATATCTTTGCTCTTTCGGGGACTTCGCCCATCTTGACTTTCCTAAAACTTTCTCATCTGGATTCTTTGGCTTGACTGAAACTAGTATCAACTCAAGTATTTTAAAACATACTGGGTTACTCAGCTAAAACATAAAAATAGTTCTAAAAATAATTCTTAAACTTAACTCAAACTTTAAGCTTTATGAGTATTCATGAAACCCATGCAAAATTTTACAAAAGTTCATCCAGGGTTCTAAATCTTGGTAACAATACCTCAAATTAATAGTAAAGAAATCAAGAATCATAATACTTATCAAGAATCTATACATATGAATGGAAATTTAATGAACTTCACAGAAATACATGAACTTTGATATGAACTAGTGCTTGAAAATTCTTGGATGAAACTAACATATAATTTCTAAAATATCCATAAAATAGTTTTTGGAGGGCCTTACATACCTAGGGAAAGAATTCTTGAAGAGTTGAGGGGATTCTTGAGCCCTAACTAGGATTTTTGATCCTAAGCTTTGAGTCTTCTGGGAGGTTTTGAAATTATGCGAGTATATTTGTGTGTTTAGGGTCTAATTTAGAGTTAGAACTGACTAGTTGTAAGCTTTGAGTCTTCTGGGAGGTTTTGAAATTATGCGAGTATATTTGTGTGTTTAGGGTCTAATTTAGAGTTAGAACTGATTAGTTGAGGCTTATGGAGTGTGGGAAAAGTCAAAACTACCTTTCTTAAATAAAAGAGAAAAATTTCGGTAGAAATTATACATATGCGCGTCGTGCACATGCACATTTTTCCCATTTTTATGAATTTCAACTTCCGTCAAAAATCACAAAATTTTTCTAAGTGTGGCTCTGTGTCCTAGGTGCGTCGTGCCCTAGGCGCAGACGCCTCACTGTACGAAAAGAATTAGAAATTATTTTAATTTGCCTTGATTACTTAAAATTTAAAACGAGACCACTTTCTCACTCAATGTTTTATGCTGGCCTCCTTATTATGAGAATAGATCACAATGTCATCTATGAACTGCTGATTACAAATCCGATCTCGAATTTGCAAACGAAGCATGGAAAGATGCATTACGTGCATGATACGAGATAAACAAAACTTAGCTCAAATCACAAAATCACCGAACCTAACAAACATAAATCTTCGAGATGAGTTATGAAAATTTACCTGCAAGATCCTTATTTAGGCCAACGAACAAGTGTGGATAGTTGACCTTCATATCTTCCTTTGTTTCCCATGTAGCTGGTTCAACGAATTGGTTCCTCCACAAAACTTTTATCGAAGCAATCTCTTTGGTCCTCACCTTATGAACTTGCCAGTATAGTATCTGCACTGGGATATCTTCATGTGACAAGTTATTTTTAACTCCCACACTTTCAACAGGAACAACTAGAGAGGGATCTCCCAAGCATTTCTTAAGCATGAATATATGAAATACTGGGTGTATAACACTCAATTCTGCTGGTAACTCCAACTCATAAGCAACACTACCTACTCTCCTCAGAATCTGGTAAGGGTTAATATATCGCGGGTTGAGCTTCCCTTTTTTCCTGAATCTTATAACTCCCTTCATCGGAGACACCTTTAGGTGCACCTAATCGCCTACCTCAAACTCTAAGTCTCTCCTTCTAATATCTGTGTAAGACTTTTGTTGGCTCTGAGCTTTCTTGAGCCTCTCTTGCATAACCTTCACTTTTTCCATAGCCTGATGGACTAGATCAGGTCCTATCAACCTAGCCTCACCAACTTCAAACCACCCAATGGGTGATCTACACCTTCTCCCATAAAGGGCCTCATACAGTGCCATCTGTATGCTGGCCTGGAAACTATTATTATAAAAAAACTCAATCAAGGATAAATGATCATCACAGTTACCTTCAAATTCTATCACACATGCCCTCAACATATCTTCTAGGGTCTGTATAGTTCGCTCTGCTTGCTTGTCTGTCTGCGGATGGAAAGCTATACTAAGGTTCACCTTTGTACCAAGCCCCTTCTAAAAGGACTTCTAAAACTGTGCTGTGAACGAAACTCCTCTGTCTGAAATAATGGATGCATCCTAACAATCTCCTTCAGATAAAGTCTGGCATAATTCTCCGTTGTATCCGTGGTCTTGACAGGTAGAAAATGAGCTGACCTGGTCATTTTGTCTACTATGACCCATATCGAATCATGTTGTCTATGGGATCGAGGTAAGCTTGTTATGAAGTCCATGTTAATCATCTCCCACTTCCATTCTAGAATTTCAATGTTCTGGGCTATACTACAAGGCCTCTGATGCTCTACCTTAACTTGCTGGTAATTCGGGCATCTAGACACGAACTCTACAATGTCCCTCTTCATATCACCCCACCAATAGACTTGTCGCAAATCTTTATACATCTTTGTTGCACCAGGGTGAATAAAGTATCTGATATTATGAGCTTCAGCCAAAATCCTGTCTCTAAGACCGTCAACACTTGACACACACAACCTACCTTGGTACCTCAAGACTCCATCTCCCCTTTTGGCAAACACTAATACTTTGTGCCCCCGCTTGCTTCTGTTGTAGTGCTCCTGTGAGATGGCTTACCCTGCGGTGCTGAAGAAATTGGTTGTGATCTATTATCTCTCATATTCTACTTTCCCATAAGACAATCCATGAGAATCAGATCCCTATCTTGCTTTTCTTTCACCTCTACCACTAAGGATGACTCTGCCCCATTTCTGATAATAGCACTATCTTCATTGTAATCTTCAATCTGCACCCCTAAATAGACTAGTATGTGTATCTCTTTAGCTAATTCTTTTCTTTCGTCTTCTATGTGAGCGGTACTACCCATGGTCGACCTGCTAAGAGCATTACCAACTACATTAGCTTTACCTAGGTGGTAGAGAATGCTCATGTCATTGCCTATAAGCAGCTCCAACCACCTTCTCTGCCTCAAATTTAACTCCTTCTAGCTGAATACATACTGCAAACTCTTGTAATCCATGAATACATCCACGTGCCCACCATAAAGGTCATAAGTTGGGTAGTTCTTCTCATGGGTCTTAAGCTGTCTGGAGGCATATGCTTTCACCCTGCCTCTCTACATCAACATACATCCCAACCCAACTCTGAAAGCATCGCAATATACCACCAAGTCTTTAGTTCCCTCGGGTAAGGATAAGACCGGGCTATGGTTAGCTTGGTTTTCAATTCTTGGAAACTCTTCTCACAAGCTTTTGACCATTCGAACTTATCCTTCTTCTGAGTGAGTTTGGTCAAAGGAGCTGAGGTAGAAGAAAACCACTCTATGAACCGTCTGTAGTACCCTGCCAAGCCCAAAAAACTCCTTATCTTTGTTGGAGTTGTGGGCCTTTTCTAATTCTTCACTGCCTCAGTCTTTTGGGAATCAACTTGGATATCTTCACCAGACACAATATGCCACAGAAATGCCACAGAAGCTAACCAAAACTCACACTTGGAGAATTTTGCGTACAACTGCTGATCCTTAATAGTCTGAAGGATAATTCTGAGATGGTCAGCATGTTCCTCCTTATTATGAGAATAGATCACAATGTCATCTATGAACACGATGATGAAAATATCTAGGTATAGCCTTAACACCATGTTTATAAGATCCATGAATGCTGCTGGTGCATTCGTCAGTCCAAATGACATGACCAAAAACTCATAATGACCATAAGGAGTTCTGAAAATTGTCTTAGGAATGTCTTTCTCTCTAACTTTAAGTTGATGATACCTAGATCTAAGATCTCTTTTGGAGAAACAAGTAGCACCCTGAAGTTGGTCGAATAAGTCATCAATTTTGGGAAGAGGATACTTATTCTTTATGGTGACCTTGTTCAACTGACGGTAATCTATGCACATCCAAAAAGAACCATCCTTCTTACGTATGAAAAGGACTGGAGCACCCCAAGGTGAGATGCTTGGTCTAATGAAACCCTTATCTAAGAGATCTTTCAACTGCAATTCTAACTCTTTTAGCTCCGAAGGAGCCATATAGTATGGAGAGATGGATATGGACTGAGTATCTGGAAGAGTGTGTATCCTAAAGTTTATGTCCCTATCGAGAGAGACTCCGAGAAGATATTCAGCAAAGACTTCTGGGAACTTATTCACAACTGGGACAGACTGAAGAGATGGTGCCTCGACATGAGAATTCTAAACTCTGACTATGTGGTATATGCACCCTTTAAAAATCAACTTTCTGGCTTTAGATATGAGACAAACCGACCCTTAGGAAAACCTGAGCTACCCTTCCATTCCAGAACTGGTTCATTAGGAAACTGAAACTTGAATACTCTAGTTCTGTAGTCTATAGAAGCATAACTGACATGTAGCCAATCCATGCCTAGGATGACATCAAAATCTATCATGTCTAACTCTACTAAATCATCTATAATAGTCTTATGATAAACTAAGACTGCATAACCTTTATTAATTATTTGGGCTAGAATAGACTCTCCAGTAGGAGTGGAAACACTATAAGGCTCAAGAAGGCATTCTGGACTGATTCCAAACTTCATAGCTATATGGGGGTCACAAAGGACAATGTGGCACCTGGGTCTAATAATGCATAGAAATCATAAGTAAAGATTTTGACCATAACCATAACCACATCTGATGAGTTTTCCTGCTTCTGTCTGGTGGCCATGGCATACAAGCGATTTGTGCCCCCGCTTGCTTCTGTTGTAGTGCTCCTGTGAGATGGCTTACCCTGCGGTGCTGAAGAAATTGGTTGTGATCTATTATCTCTCATATTCTACTTTCCCATAAGACAATCCTTCCAGAAGTGCCCCACCTGACCATATCTGAAGTAGCCATTTGTGCCTATAAGGCATTTTTCAGGATGAGACCTGCCACACTTCCCGCAAGTAGGATAACGGTTCAATCCTTGAGCGATGCTATCCTGGCCGAGAACCTGCAGTTCTGTGATCCCTGCTTATTCCTAACCCTCAGTGCAGGTGCACTAACAGATGAAGGTGCTGGTCTGGATATCTTCGATTGGAAGGATGAGTGATTTCTACCTCAGCCCCCCTCTTACCTATCTCCTAGCCTGATGTCTTAGCCTTCTTACTACGAAACTCCTCCCTATCCTGTATTTTCTCCTCCTTTACCTACTATATATACATCATCAAGTGGGCTATGTCCATATCCCTGATCAACATAGCATTTTTGCCCTCTCTCTTAGTCATCCGAGAGAGTCCGGACACGAACAAGTCCATCCTAGTACGCATGTCTGTCACCATAGCTGGAGCATAATGGGAAAACTAGGTAAACTTGAGGTTGTACTCCTACACACTCATATTCTACTATTTCAGATTCAGGAATTCTCTCACCTTTGCCTGCCTCATCTCTCTGGGAAAGTACTATCCCAGAAAGACCTCCTCAAACATTACCCAACTAACAGCTGGCGCCCCATCTACCCTGCTTCCCCTCCATTGATCAAACCAGAGTCTGACTACCCTTTTGAGATGGTAGGCAGCCAACTCAAGCCACTCAGTATGACTAATATGCATAACCTGGAACACCTTCTGAAGCTCCTCAATAAAATTTTCAGGATCCTCCTTCAAATTAGACCCTGTGAATTCAGGTGGGTTTATCCTCAGGAACTCACGAACTCTGGCGGTATCCGTCCCATCATTCCTACCATCACCCTAGCGCCTACCCTGAGTAGTGACTGCCTGAGCCAAAGGTCTGGATGGCCTGGCGGAGTTCAACATTGGAGATGTTTGCTTGCTGTGGCTGCACAACAGGCACAACTGGACCTCTAGGTCCCTCAGGAACTGAGCCAGGCTAGGTTGCTTTTCTCCTGGATGGGTAACCTCTGCCCCTCACTGGTCCGTCGACTCTGCGTGGAGGTATGATCTGATAAACACGGTGTGAACGCATGAGTTATGATGGACTTAACAAAGGTAAACTCTAAAGCAAGAGACAAATAATAACAAATTAATGGTGACACTTCCTAATGCCCTATAGCCTCCCCATTATAGATGTGGCACGCTTCACACCCATAATATGAACTCTACTAGACACGATTCTATAGACTCCATAGGACTCTTGAACTCTATACTCTGATACCAAGTTTGTCATGCCCTGAGCCTATACCGTAGATGTGAGTGGCACTCAGAACCATTTTTGGTCTCAAGCGAACCACTTGGCCTGACTTCTTACTTGGTGGAAGACAAACAATCATGGAAAGACATTAAAAACAATAACAAGCTAAGATCAATAACTATCTGCATAAGCTGAAATGTAAAGGGTCATAGCTAATAATCAAAATAAATAAGAGCTGAAGTACTTGACACATAGTGTATGAAACCTCTATCTAGAACTGTTTGAAAGGACTATCTAGACAGGCCCCAAAGCAGCTGGAACTTAAATAAATACTAAAAGAAATATAAATACTTTAAGAGCCTCTGACTGAGAAGAGGCCTCACCAATGACTGGAAGATATCTGGTCCTCAATGAAGTGATTGCTAAGGGACTCGGTCAACTACGTCTGCATCATAAAATGATGCAGGTCCTAAGGACGTCAGTACGTGAAATGTACAGTAATGATCCACAGAACTCTAGCATCATAAAATGATGCAGGTCCTAAGGACGTCAGTACGTGAAATGTACAGTATGTAAGATGGCCAAAATAGGAACTCAGAGTGATGCAACATTTCAAAGTACTTAAATATATCTCAAAGTAGAATAACATATGTGACAACTACTCTGTATGCTAAAAATAAATATGCTAGAAACAAACATGCTAAAACAAATCTGTATGAAAATCATAACTTGCTTTAACTTGAGGAGTTTCTCTAACCGACAACCACCACTATGAGCTTCGTGGTGATACAATATCTTGTCCATGTTGCTAGAGCCGTTCCGATACTTTGCTGGGGTAGGAGATGAAGAACTAACAAAGTGGATCCATCCAAAAACTAGGTCATCTCAGTGGCTAATGAGGAATGTACCTTGGTACAATCCTATCATATGTTGGCTACATAGTTTATGAGTTCAAGTAATTAATTCTACTCTCACTCATATAGGTGCTCAATACTACTCCCAAAATAATTTTTATATTGTAAATCTTGGTAACAATACCTCAAATTAATAGTAAAGAAATCAAGAATCATAATACTTATCAAGAATCTATACATATGAATGAAAATTTAATCAACTTCACAGAAATACATGAACTTTGATCTCAACTAGTACTTGAAAATTCTTGGATGAAACTAACGTATAATTTCTAAAATATCCATAAAATAGTTTTTGGAGGGCCTTACATACCTGGGGAAAGAATTCTTGAAGAGTTGAAGGGAATCTTGAACCCTAACTAGCGTTCTTGATCATAAGCTTTGAGTCTTCTGGGAGGTTTCGAAATTATGCGAGTGTATTTGTGCGTTTAAGATCTAATTTAGAGATAAAACCGACTAGTTTAGACTTATGGAGTGTGGGAAAGGTCGAAACTACCCTCCCTAAATAAAAGAGAAAAATTTTGGCAGAAATTATACATGTGCACATCGCACACATACACATTTTCCCCATTTTTTGCGAATTTCAGCTTCCATAAAAAATCACAAAAATTTCCTAAGTATGGCTCCGCCTCCCAGGCACGTCGCGCCCTAGGCATGGAAACCTCACTATCCGAAAAGAATTAACAAAATTTTTAATTCGCCTCGGTTGCTTAAAAATCAAGGCGAGACCATCTTCCCACTCAATATTTCACGCTGATCACAAATCCGGTCTTGGATTTGTAAATGGAGCATGGGAAGATGCGTTATGCGCATGGTCAACTCTAGAGGTATTTTGGTATTTTCACCGGATGCCACAATAAATAATTGTAATCTTAATAAATTTATCACTAATAAAATATCAATTTTCAATTTAATAAAGATAGACCATCTATTATTAAAATAGAAAATATGGCAAATAATTGTAAAATAGACAATCTATATTTACACATAAAAATTTGAAAGTTGTAGTTTTTATATAGTGTTCATATCTTACAAGACCACTCAACTTTGAGATTACATTTAACATCATTGAACTTTGTTTTGTATCAATAAAATCACTTAACTAAATTAATTATAAAAAAAAAATTGACATGCATGGCAAAATATTTTTTTTATCTATTATGTAAATATAAAATCACAAATAAATAAAATTTAAAAATTTGACATGGTAAAGTTATTTATTTTTATATTATGAAAATATGAACCTGCAAATAAATAAATTTTATAAAATAATTTATTTAAATAAATTTACTAGTACAAATCTACAAATATAAAATATAAAATCATTAAAAAAAGTGTAAAAAATTTAAGGGACATTTTTGTCTTTATATATAATCTCATGGTATTAAATCCAAGGGATTAGTTAATACCACCAAATGGGAGGTACTAGTTAATACCATGTATGAGGTATTAACTAATATATGGGTCCAAGTTCTACCAAACATGGTATTAACTAATACCATTTTTCTAATCACTGGATTATTTCCCCTAATCCATCCTACCAAAGTGTTAATGAGAGTACATATACATTTGGTACTAATAAGAGGCTTACATAAATTGTCAAAATGTCAAGGTTTTGATCGAGAAAGGATGAAAAACGCCGAAAAACATCCTTCATTAAAACTGCTGAAATGATCCACAGAACTCTATTTACAGGTCTACATTCACTCTACGACTCACAGTTGGCCTTTTTGTAGATACTGAGGCTTCAGGGTCCTGGGTCTACAACCATGCTTCTAGGGTCCGATTTTTTTACCGACTGTCCTGCATGTTCATAAAAAATGTATCGCAATTATATTTTTAAGATCGAAAACCACGAGACCAAACTGCGTATTGTGGACTCGGCTTGTAAAAAGGATCACTGACTAGTATAAAGATCGCAGGACATTGAAACATTGAAAGCACTCTATGACTCGTAAAATGGTTTACGACTCGTCCTATTTAATCGTGAATTATTACTTTTTTGAGACTGTTCCCAATAATTGAACTATGGAACCTTTCTACGATCCGTAGACCTATCTCATAAAATGGCTGAAATTGTAACTGTAGGCTTTGCTTTCACGAGGTCCCATCTATGGTACCTAAAGGTTCTATTCATAGAATCCAATTTCTTGCAGAAAAATATTTCTTCTTTGACTTTTCTGGACTATTTGAGTTAGATTATTTCAGAGATATTGCAAACCATTTTCCTAATGTTGCAGGATACATGCATAAGACCTAGAATTAAACAAAAACAATAAAACATACGACCTACAAGATTCACTAAATCACTCCTAAATAATAGAAATACAATGCTAACAACTGATTGACTAAGCCTCATAAAATAGGAGCACTAAAATTAAATTTCTAGTTTTTCAAAAGCAAATTCCTAACAACATCTTGGATGTATTATGCGCATGCCAATTTTTCTGGCTTGTCTTTGCGGAAATACGTAGTATTTGGACAAAAAATAATCTTTGATGATTTTTTATTTTCCAATAAAATAGTAATTCTGCATAATATCTCCAGCAAATAATTATAATTATCACCTACCCATTGTATAAAAAGGCCCTACTGCTAGGTTGGTCGAAGGTCGAAATATCTATGCAACTTGGCCAATATGGTTATAATTAATTGTCCTGCCATTTAACTCGTACAGTAACAATTAGATACCTTCCCGGTGCTAGCACGGGCCCAATATCTGTTATTTTTCTGTCTCAATTTATGTGATGTAGATATAATTTGAAAAATTAATTAAATTTTAATATGTTATTAATATTGAGAATTATAGTATTAATTAAAATGGAGGAACCATAAGAAAATTACAAATATAACCTCAAGCTGCTCAAGCAGGCATATCAACTTGTTGCCTGCTTGAGTAGCTTAACTCCCTTATATTGAATTTTTTATTTGTTTTAAAAATATTTTAGATTATCAATTATAAGGAACTTACATATATACCCTAAAGCTACTCAAACAGGCATGTCAACCTGCTGCCTGCTTGAGCAGCTGAAACCAAAATTACCTGAGTAGCCCTTGGGCAGCAAGCTGGCATGTCGGCCGCTAGCTTCTTCCTAAGTGTCTTTATGCAACATGTTTTTAAAATTATTTTGAGTTGTCAGTTATCATGATTAGTAATTTTCTTTACGCAATTTTTAAATATATAAAATACTTAAGATAAGACAAACAAATTAAGATGAAAAAACTATAAGAAAATTACAGTTATACCTTCAAGTTGCTCAAGCAGACATGTCAACCTATTGCCTGCTCTGAAATTATCGGAGTAGCCCTTGGGCGGCAAGCTGACATGTCGATGGCCAACTGCTTTCCAAGTAGCTTCTATAACATAGTAAAATTGACAAATAAACACTCGTACAAAGCATAAATTTTGAGCTTAAATTCAACCTTTAACTTATAAAGAAGTCCTTATCATGCTCAGCCAATTGACTTTGACTATTGAACAACAAAATTAGTATAATGTGTAATTACTTATGTATAAGAGCATGGTCTAACAATTAATGAAGTAATTAAGTAAAAAATATTGAGAATTAAAATTAAGATTTCCATAGATCTAAAATATTAAGTGATTTTATTTTATACGTTTAAACTTTAATGTAAAAGTTATCCAGCATATATATGTGTGTGTGACAATGATTAGTTTTCATCACCCTCTCAAGTCCCTACTCATAGTCATATATAGTTGACTTAACCTTTAAATATTCAACATTAGCCTCCCATAATGCCGAAAAGGATGCCTCTAACTTATTCTAAATTTCTATGCCATGACCAATACGGCATGAGTTATTATCCTACTACAGAGTGAGGACCTATATATTAATTATATTATATAGTAAAGGTGGTTGCAAATTGTATGAGTACCGTATCTTTTTCTTGTTAAATGAATGCACAAGAGACAAACTAAATGTTATAAAGCCAAACACTATGTCAAACAGAATATACTGCATTTATGACTAATTCAAACTTGAGATCTAAAAATAAGGTGGATAATATAGGTTGATTATCAAATTATGGCACAAAAAGAGTAGGTTGGTTACTTGTTTAGATGGAGATGAGTGAGGACTCTTATTTATAGGTAACCATTAATTAGTTATCAAAAATTCAGGTCAAAAGTTTGAATGCTTACTTATTATGGTTAGTAAAAATAATAAAAACTTATCTAAAATACTTGTAAGTTTAAAAATTAAGAAGGATTAATTTTTTTTTCTCAACATTTATCCTTTGTCCTAACAAATGTGAATAGATAATTAAGGGGTATGAAGAACATGTTTGGCCAAATTTTTGGAAAATTTGTTAGCAAAATATTTTTTTTAAAAATAAGCAAAGATCTGATGACACAACTTTTACTAATTTTTCAAATAAATATTTAATCAAAACCAAATCCAATGCCTTTTAGGATTAACCCAAATTTCATTCTCCCAACGTGAATTTGCATGGATAATTAAGACCATAATTAGGCAGATAATTTATTTACATATTTATATCATAGGATTCATACCAAAACAATTTACCTTTAAGAATTATAAATGCATATCGCTTGATCATATCTAATCGATATATAAGTTACTCTTATGTTTTTTTTTAATTGTCACGTTGCATTTTGCGAGAGTTAATTTGACCTTTTAAGTTAAATTAGATTATATTAGTTCAATAGTTTAAAATATAAATTTTGATACTCAAGAGATATACCAAAAGTACTATACATTGCAAATTTTTTCCATATCAATATATATGCTGAAAATGCATCTTAAAATATTAATCAAAACTCATATCATTTGATTAAAAAAAAAGAAAAAAACCGTGACTACTAAAAAAAAAATAGAGGGCATATTACACAATATATGTATGATTTATTTATTTAATATTATTAATAATAGGATATGATTTCAGATTGATTTGAAGATTTAATTTGAACATAGAATTTAAATTTTTTTATGTTTAAGCTCCAAACTTTTTAACTAAACAAACATGGAGTGTCAATTCAATATTCTTATTTGTACAGTATTGACTTGGTAAATAAAGAGAAAGTATTGAAAATTGAGGCTAAATAATAAATATGGAGTGCGAGTAAACTCTCTTCCGATGCTAATGGATCTACAGTCCTACGCAAGACTTGTCATTCTTATCCACATATATTCTACTAACTAATTACCAAACTGAAAATGCAAATAAATAGGAAGAATAGGATTATTTATATAGAACCACACTAAAGTGGCAAAAGATATGATTTCTTTTAATCCGTATCACTAAATTAAATGTTACTACCATATATGTATTGAGTTGAAGGATTATAAAAAAGAAACATTTTCGTATTATTGTATTGAAAAATTATGGAGAAGGGTGGTGGAGAAAATCCGTCAAGGATTAACAGATATGCTTGTGCTTGTTCTATTGTTGCTTCCATGATATCTATCATCTTTGGCTATGGTCAGTTTTCATATTAGTATGTTACAAGAAATGTGTTTTTTTTCATATTAGTATGTTACAAGAAATGTCTAACGAGAATTTACGTTTGAATTCAGATACGGGTGTGATGAGCGGAGCAATGATTTTTGTGAAAAAAGAATTCCACATCAGTGATGTAAAAACAGAAGTTCTAGCAGGGATACTAAATTTATGTGCTTTAATTGGATCGCTCAGTGCTGGAAGAACCTCTGATTATATTGGACGACGTTACACTATAGTCATAGCTTCCATAATTTTCTTGTTAGGATCCGTTGTAATGGGATACGGTCCAAATTACACGGTTTTACTAATAGGCCGATGTATTGCTGGAGTTGGTGTTGGCTTTGCACTTATGATTGCACCAGTTTATTCGGCAGAAGTTTCATCTCCATCAACGCGAGGATTTCTCTCATCTCTTCCAGAAATTGGAATTAGCAGTGGGATTTTACTTGGTTATTTGTCTAATTATGTTTTTGCCGGATTGCCCTTGAGGCTTGGCTGGAGAATTATGTTGGGAATTGCGGCAATTCCTTCACTTTTCTTGGCCATTGGTATTCTCAGAATGCCAGAGTCTCCTAGATGGCTCATCATGAAAGGCCGTCTAAGAGAAGGCAAAGAAATAATGTACAAAGTCTCAAACGACCCTCAAGAAGCTGAATTCCGATTGAGGGAGGTTAAAAGAAATTTAGGCATTGACGAAAATTGTGATGATGAAATTGTCAAGATTCCAGACTCCATAAACTCACAAGGCGAAGGTGTTTGGAAAGAATTGTTGTTAAAACCAACAAAATCACTTAGAATGATTTTACTTGCTGGTGTGGGGATTCATTTCTTTGAACATGCAACTGGAATTGAAGCTGTGATATTGTATAGTCACAAAATCTTTGCGAAAGCAGGGGTACATGACCATAAGCACCAAATTCTTGCGACATGTGGTGTTGGACTAACTAAGTTCACATTCATCGTGTTGTCGACTGTCTTGATTGACAGAGTTGGTCGGAGAAAGCTATTGTTAACAAGTGTATGTGGCATGATTGTGGCATTAACTGGACTTGGGATTTTCTTGACTTTGGCAGAGCACTCTGGTGGGAAACTTATATGGGCGTTGGTCCTCAGCATAATAACAACTTACGGATTTGTGGCATTTTTCAATGTTGGGCTTGCACCTGTTACTTGGGTATATACTGCTGAGATTTTCCCTCTTAAGTATAGGGGTTTAGGAGTTGGAATTGGTGTTGCAGTAAACAGGTTGATGAATGCAACAGTTTCTATGAGTTTTTTGTCAATGATTTCAGCAATGACAATAGGAGGTACTTTCTTCATGTTTGCTGGGATATCAGTCGTGGCGTTGTTCTTTTTTTACTTTTTCTGTCCTGAGACTAAAGGAAGGTCTTTGGAAGAAATCGAAACTCTTTTCGATAGAACTAAAGGTTCTAAGAATGCCAGCAAAGAGGTGGAAATTGGAAAATGTTGATGGCTTGATCAATTATTATGTAGTAATAAACTTTGTTATTAGCTGGGAGGGGAGTTGGAAAGTATAAACATAGTTGCGTATTGTTTCTGTTTGCTAGTGTAACTTATTTAAAGGGAAGAATTTTCTGATTTGGCTTCTCTTATATATGTCAAAATTTTGGGAATAAACTTATCTTTTTCCACACATGTTTAATGTAATTTCATAAGGTGAGGAACCTTGTGAAGGCACAAAGGTGGTTTTCGGTATATTCTCCATTGACTAAAGTAAAGCATAATAAAATTTCATACGATAGTGAAAAAAGCCAAGGAGGTGAGAATAGTTGCATAGTTGCTTACAATAGTAGAAACAATAAACAACATGTAATAATAAGCTCAGAGAATAAGATAGCAGGCAACTAAAAGACAAAATGATCTAAAACCTCCCCAATCTATACCCGAAATCTCAACTACACACTCCATCTTCACGGTTGTCCTATCATCTCCCTGAGACTTTTATTTCCCCATTTATTACATCCCTATTTGTTGATCTGTTATAGGAGGTGCCTCCTCTAGGCGCGTTGGAGCTCTAGTTTTTCGAATTTCTTTACATGTGTTAAACCACGTCAATAAGAGGTGAGAACACCTCTTTATCCCCAATGGTCGTCTTCCCCAATTTTTAACCTTAAATTTCTCCTTCTTCTTCACCATTAATTCATGCTTTCATTCTTCAATTTTTGTAGAATTTTCTTTCTAAAATAGCAAGAATTTTTCGACACCACTAATTTCTATTTTAAATGTTGAAGTTAGTGTTTGTAATTTGAAATTTGATTTCTCCAATTTTCTTTAAAATGGCAAATGGGAACTTGAATAAGCTTTGTACCGATGAATCTGACCTAATGCTCAACGCTATATTGAGATGCAAACATGAAATTTTGCTGAATATGCAAACTTTTTAGTTGAAATCAAAACCAGGAAGAAGGTTTTGATCTTGCTCATGCTATGGTATATATGTTTTTCCTAGTATTCTTCATTCACTTTATATCCTATGTACTCCTAGTTGCATTCGCGGAGGGTTGTCCTTCTTTACCTCTGTGTTCGAGAAGAGTAAGCGAGGGCCGACCCCGTGACTACGAATCGAGCCCCGCATCCATAGAGGCCATTTTAGACCGGCTACAGTGAAGTAAAAAGGCCTGTCCAGCAGCAAAGTCTCATTTTGAGAATTAGCATTTTTTTAAGGTTTTGGAAGCTATTCTTGATCAAATTCGCTTGTTCCGATAGCTTCGGTTCTTCGTGGGGACCTTCTGGCAACCTTCAACCTCCTAAAAAGCTTGGTGAGTTTTTCAAATTTCTTGATCAAATTTCATTCCATGACTAGTTAGGGCTTAATAATTTGGTGGTTGTTTGGGGCCTTTCCGCTGCTCGGAATGTGCCCATTTGTAGGAAATAAATTCCTTGAGCCTATTGGGACCTTTTGACGGAGTTAGTTTTCCCAATTCATGCACGGATCCCGATATCAAATTTTTGGTCAATTTTTAATCCAAATTTAATTATAGCAATATGGATACTTTAGACTTGTTTTGACTTGAAATTTAATAATTTTATAGAGGGGCATCGTTTGGAGACTATTCGGAAAGACAAAACTTCGGGTTAGCACTCGGTTGTATTTTCAACTTTGAGGTAGGCTATAACTTTCCTTTTCAGACTTGGCTTAGATTGATTTTATATAAATTGAATAGTGTCATATGAGTAGGATATAAATTAGTGAAATTTTAGTGAATTGGATTGTTGATGAATAAAAGTACCAAATATATCAAATTTTGTGGCCGAAAGCTTTAGTTTAGGAGATTCCTGGTGTTGTTCCATAGAAAATGCTTAGAAATGGCTTGATAGAGGATTTGAACTTAGGTCATTGTCGAGTTGTCAGATTATGTGATTTATTAAATTTATGATTTGTAATTGATTATGAGTTGTGAATTTCGAAAGTATATCTTAAAATTTGGAAAGTGGCAAATGTTGATGAATTAATTTGATTGTGGTTATTTTTGATGATTTTGACCTAGCGTAAACTCTAAAACAACTGGTTTGTTGAAAGGCGAAGTGTTGGAACATTTATGGGATACAACATTGTGATAAATTGATAGAAATATTGTATCATATCCCCTTCATAAAATGAGTAGAGAAATTGCTTTTGTCACGCCCCGGGAGGATACCCTAGGCGTGGCCGGCACTCAGAAACAATTGCTAGTCCCCAAGCAAATCACTAGGTCTCATGACAGTCATTCAATCAACTATACAGCCGAAATCATCAAAACATAAGATATGGGATAGTGGGCAACTCAACTCAGTCACATCTACATCAAGAACAAGGGTCATAGGCCTAAAGACTAGTCTCAACATCCATGACATAAAATAGGTTTAAGAAACTCAGTTTAAAGAGGGAAAGACCCAACATCAAAATCATCATCTCTATATCTATGAAACCTCTCCTTCAACAGTCTGGGAAGGTACCATGACAGACCATGGCTATCACAACTCAAAAGAAATAACTCAAACATATGAAAGAAAATAAATGGTATCCTCCGAATGCAGGGGAGGACTCACCAATATCTGGAACTAGGAATGTTGAACCTCAACGATGCGTCTGTTGAAGCCCTCTACCTTTTGTATCTATATCATGAAACGATGCAGCGCCCAGTGGCATCCGTATGTAGAATGTATGGTATGTAAAATAACTGAATAAAACAATATAGGCAGAAATAAAATAGGATAATATCAACTCATAAGATACTCACTCAGAATGACAGACACTCATCTCAAGTTAGGGTAAGAAATGGGCATTAACTCATCAACATCAATCAAAACTCATACCATTAACTTAACATCAGAGTACTATCACTGTGGAACCTATCTGGGAGCTTTTCTAACTGACAACCGTCACCTATGAGCTGATGATGATACAACAAAGTGATCTCATTGCCACATCGGTCCAATATCTTACCGGGGTAAAGGACGTGGTATCTATGGATCCATAATAACATTAAGTCTTCTTTTGGGACTAAGAAAACATCCATTTTTATTGTTCGATCCTCTCCTACAATAGTCACATAGTTAATGAGTGTGAGTGAGTCTTACTTTTATTCATTTGGATGCTCAATACTCCTCCTAGGACTCAACATGCTCATAAACATCAAACATCAAGATTTCTCATCATTTAGTTTCTTTTGGACATAGAACATCAACTCATCTCATCAACAGTCAACTCATTAAATTAGGAACATTCTTTTAGGATAAATCATATACTCTTAAGACTACATGAACATCAATTTTCCTCAACATCATCATCAATATTCTCAAACCATGGCTACAATCGTAAATCACAAGCACATACATACTATCAAGGCTCAAGACTCATCTCCTAAATTCATTATTGCAATCTTTAGCAAAATAGCATATAGAGTTGTATGAAAAAAAATTCATAATAAATTATTTATGTAGTAAATTAAGTTTGTGATGATCATCAACTTAAGAAAATACATAAGATAGGTATACTTAATAAGAATATACTCAAGAAATTCATACTAGCAAACTCAACACATTTATCTAGTAAATTTACTTCAATTAAGGGGCATGAAAGAATAATGCTATGTTTTTAAGTTAGCCTTACATACCTGGGATGAAGAGTAAAGCAAGTCTCTACAAGGAATCTACTCCAATCATGAAAATCCCAATCTTCCCTATCTTCTTCTCTCAATATTTCTCTCTTACAAGTTAGAAAAAATGGGTTTTGAAAGCCCTAATATGCGAAAATGACCTTAATATTTATTTATTAAACTTGAGAAGGGTTGGGAAAGGCCCAAAGTATCCCTCACAAAAATAAAAGAAAATTCACCTCGAAAATTACACAGGTCCGCGACGCACCTCGGGCGCGGACCAGTGTATTTTCTTCCAAAAATCCTCCGAATGAGTTTTTCCATTCTCCATCAAAAATTTGAAAAAACATATAAGTGTAAGTCCGCATTCAAGGCACATCGCGGCCCTAAGCACATTGACACTATCTCGATGTTCGTATAAAAAAATTATCTTTTGATCCGATCGCTCTAAAATTTGACCGAGATTATTCTCGCAATCAATTTTTCATGTTGATCATAAATCTGGTCTTGAATTTTCTATTGGAGCTTGGGAAGAAGTGTTATGCGTACGTCTCCTTTAGAAGTATTTTGATAATTTTACCGGGCGTTACATTATCTCCCCCTTGGGATCATTCGTCCTCGAATGATGAGTATAGGTAGAAATAAAGCATGAATAGACTCAAGATGTATCTCAATACTCACTCAACAACTCAAACACTCAACTCTTCATCAACTTCTATAAACTCTACTTAGACTCGAGAATATACATATCAACTCAAGAATGGAAACATCAATTAAGTGAAGGATAGGAATATTACCTTCAACATCCTCTTCATTTGGCATGAGTAGATGCTGGTATTTGGTTCTCATAGTTTCCTCAGCTTCCCACGTGGCTTTCTCATCAAATTGGTTCCTCCATAAGAGTTTAACAGAGTCTATCTCTTTGTTCCTCAGCTTGCGAACTTGACAATCAAGGATTTGAACTGGAATCTCCTCATATGAAAGGCTATCCTTTACTCCGGTACTCTCAACAGGGATCACCAAAGTAGGGTCTCCCAAGCACTTCTTCAGCATCAAAATGTAGAACACCGGATAAATCTCATCTAACTCGGAAGGTAATTCTAACTCATAACCGACCTTTCCAATTCTTCTCATAATTTGATAGGGACCATTATAGCGAGGATTTAATTTTCCTTTCTTTCCAAACCTCATAATGCCCTTCATAGGTGATACTTTCAAGTACACCCAATCATCTATCTCAAATTCTAAGTCCCATCTTCTCAAATCG
>DF358712.1:65973-78132 GCA_000787875.1 Solanum virginianum
ATCTTCTCAAATCGGTGTAAGACTTTTGGCGGCTCTGTACAGTCTTCAAACTCTCCCTAATAACCTTCACTTTCTCTATGGAATGGTGGACAAGATCAGGTCCAATCAACTCAGCTTCTCCAACCTCAAACCACCCATTCATTGATCTAGATCTTCTCCCATACAAAGCTTCATAGGGGACCATTTAAATACTTGCATGATAACTATTATTATATGCAAATTTGATCAATGGCAAGTGGTCGTCCCAATTCCCTTTGAAGTTGAGGATGCAAGCCCGTAACATATCCTTCAAAGTCTGAATAGTGCGCTCTGCTTGACCATCTGTTTGAGAGTGGAAGACTGTACTCAGATTTACCTTGGTACCCAATCTATTCTAAAAAGATCTCCAAAATTAAGAGGTGAATTGAGCTCCTCTGTCCGAGATGATAGACAAAGGAGCTCTATGCAACCTCACAATCTCATGAATGAGCAACTTGGCATACTCTTCCGTAGTGTTAGGCATCTTGACTGCTAAGAAGTGAGCTGATTTGGTTATCCTATCCACAATAACCCATATTGAATCATGTTGCTTTCGAGATCTCGGTAGATCGGTAATGAAATCCATGTTGATCATCTTCCATTTCCATTCAGAAATTTCAAAGCTCTTAGCCAATCCACATGGTCTTTGATGTTCAACCTTGACCTATTGACAATTGGGACACTTCAAAACAAACTCAGTAATATCCCTCTTCATTCTATTCTGCCAATAGACTTTCCTCAAGTCGTGGTATATCTTGGTGGAGCCAGGATGAATAAAATATCTGGAACTGTGAGCTTTAGCCATAATTCTTTCTCGAATACCATCAACATTGGGAAGAAATAACTTACTCTGGTATCTCAACACTCTATCTCCCTCTTTGGAGAAGACCATCACCTTTTGCTTGTGGACAACATCTTTCAGTTAGAGTAAGACAGGATCTTGATCTTGCTTTTCCTTTACCTCTAACACTAAAAATGAAGCAAACAAATTCTGAACATTGACCCGCCTTCATTATTTTCTTCAAGTTGTACTCCCAATCGGGTCAATCTATGTACTTCCTTAGCCAACTCTTTCTTCCTTTCCTCCATATGGGCAGAATAGATAACCTGCTAAGAGTATCAACAATAATGTTAGCCTTACCTGGGTGGTAAAGAATGCTCATGGCATAATCCTTGAGCAACTCTAGCCATCTCCTCTGCCGCAGGTTGAGCTCTTTCTGACTGAAGACATATTGCAAGCTCTTGTGGTCAGTGAACATGTCTACATGCACTCCATACAAGTAGTGGCACCAGATATTAAGTGCGAACACCATTGCTACAAACTCAAGATCATGAGTTGAATAGTTCTTCTCATTAATCTTAAGTTGTCTGGAAGCATCGACTATCACCGTCCCTCTCTGCATCAGCACACAAGTCAATCTAACTCTAGATGTATCACGATATATCATAAAGTTTTCTGTCCCATCGGGTAAAGTTAAAGTCAGTCTAGTCTTTAGCTCTTGAAAACTCTTCTCACATTCGTCAAACCACTGAAACTTGACCTTCTTCTGAGTCAACTTGGTCAATGGTGCGGATAAGGAAGAAAACCCATCAACAAATCTGTGGTAGTAGCCCACTAACCCCAAGAAACTTCTTATGTCGGTCAGTCTGGGCCAGTTCTTAACTGCTTCAATCTTCTGGGCATCCACTCGAGTACCATCACCCGAGACAACATTACCTAGGAAGGCTACTGACTTGAGCAAAACTCACATTTCGAGAACTTTGCACATAATTCATGGTCTTTGAGAGTTTGTAAAACCACTCTAAGATGATTGCCATGCTCCTCTTCACCCTTAAAGTATACCAGGATATCGTCGATAATACAATTATGAACATGTTAAGGTACTATCCGAATACTTTGTTCATCAAGTCCATGAAGGCTGCAGATACATTAGTAAACCTAAAGGACATGACCAAGAACTCAAAATAGTCATACCTTGTCCTAAAAGTCATCTTTGGAACATCACATTCCCTCACCTTCAACTGATAGTAACCAAATCTAAGGTTTATTTTGGAGAAGCAAGTGGCACCCTGAAGTTGGTCAAATAGATCATCTATCCTGGGGAGAGGATGCTTATTCTTTATTATGACCTTGTTCAGTTGCCTATAGTCTATACATATTTTGAGAGACGCATCTTTCTTTTGCACGAATAGGACAAGAGCACCCCAGGAGAAACACTTGGCCTTATGAGGCCCTTTTTTAACAAGTCTTTCAATTGCTCTTTCAACTCTTTCAACTCGGTAGGGGCCATCCTATAAGGTGGAATTGAGATAGGCTACGTATCTGGGAGAACATCAATCCTAAAGTCAATCTTTATATCAGGAGGGACTTCTGACAGATCCTTAGGAAACACTACGGGAAACTCATTTACAATCGGGACTGACTCTAGAGTAGGAGGCTCAACATTGTCAAACTTAACTCGCACGAGATGGTAAATACAACCATTAGAGATTAGCTTTCTGGCTCTAAGATAGCTTTCCACTTTAGGACTGGTTCATTAGGGAATTAAAACTTAACAATTCGGTTCCTACAATCAATAGAGGCATAACAGGAATAGAGGTAATCCATACCAAGGATTACATCAAAGTCAACTATCTCCAACTCTACTAAGTCAGCCAAGGTATCCCTATGATAGATGGATACCACATAATCCCTATAGACCCTCTCAACTAGGATACACTCACCAGTAGGAGTAATACTCTAGAAAGATCCCAAATCTACTAGCCACATAGGGAGTTACAAAAGATAGAGTGATACCCGAGTCAAATAATGCATAATAATTAAAAGTAAAGACTCAAAGCTACCCGTAACAACATCTGGTGCCACCTCCTGGTCTTGACGATTACCCATTGCATAAAGATGGTTTGTCCCACCTCCTGCACCCATAGTAATACCTCTCTGCTGACTGCCCGTTAGGAGTGCTGTAGAGGACTGTACTTTATTACTTTTATCGCCCCGTCTTCTCGTCGAGTACTCATTCTTGAAATGACCATTTTTGTCCATATATATAACAAGCATCTACACCTACATGACACTCACCTAAATAAAGCTTTCCACACTTTCTACAGGGTGGCTTTCCCCTCAAACCTTGGGTGACACTAGCCTAGGATTGGGAACCCCGAGGCCTAAAATTTTGGTGACTATAAGACTTCTTATTATACTTATTTTGTTGGACGGACGTACTTGCTATAGAGGGTGCATGGCTAGAATACCTCTTCTGAAAGTAGGATTTATCACCCTTATTCTGCTTCTGCTGTCTAGGCTCATGCCCTGCTGATTTGGCTTTCTTGCTCAGATGCTCTTCTCTATATTTCTTTTTATCTTCCTCAATTTGATGGGCATAAACCATAATCCTGGAGATATCCATACCTAGAATCAGCAATGCTGCATTGTACTCCTTCTTTACATGTCTGCCCAACCTTATCACGAACTTTCTCATCCTTGCCCTCATGTCTTGAACCATTTTAGGAGCATACATAGATGGCTTAATAAACTTGAGGTTATACTCCTTAATGGTCATCCCCTCTTTCTTTAAGTTCGCAAACTCGTCAACCTTTGCCTCCCTCAACTCTTGGGGAAAGAAGTGATCGAGGAAAGCAGTCTCAAACTCATCCTACTTAGTAGGATCAACATTCTCACCTTGAATATTCTCCCACTTATTATACCAGATGTTGCCAACAACTTTAAGCTAATAGGAGGCAAGTTGAACTCCTTCAACCTCAATCGCATACATAGCCCTAAAGACCTTTCACATCTCATCGATAAAGTTTTGTGGTTCCTCCTCAACCTTTGACCCTGTGTATACTGGCAGGTTTATTCTTAAGAAATCTTTGAGCCTAGTTGCAGCAATGGGCTCTTGAGAGTTAGAGCTAGAGCTAGGGGCCTGGGGACCTTGGTTATTATTCTGGGAGGCCACTAGCTGAGTGAGTATAGTAATGACTCCCCTGAAGTCTGCCTTTGTGGTAAAGGTTAGATATGTAGGAGGTACCTATGGAACCTCAGCACTTCTGGCAGCTCAGCTCCGTCTGAGTAGGAATCTCTGGTAGGGGATTCTTAGGGATTGGAGCTGAGGCATCTCTTTCGGCAGCAGTTTATTTAGGAGGCATGATCTGCAAACATGTAACATACGAATTAGAAAAGAGTTTCATAGAGTTAAACTACATCACACAAGCTCAGAATACAAAAGAAGTGTAACCATTCCTAATGTCCTATAGCCTCCTGCTTATGATGTGTGGTGCACAACACACCCATAAATAATATTCTACTAGACACGGCTTCATAGACTCCTTAAAACACTTGAACTCTGGGCTCTAATATCAATTTTGTCACGTCTCGGGAGGGTACCCTAGACATAGCTGGCAGTCAGAGGTTATTGCTAGTGCCCAAGTGAACCACTCAGTCTTATGACAGTCATTCAATCAACTATATAGCAGAAATCATCAAAACATAAGATATGGGATAGTGGGCAACTTATCTCAGTCACATCTACATTAAGAATAAGGGTCATAGGCCCAAAGACTAGTCTCAATATTCATGACATAAAATAGATTTAAGAAACTCAGTTTAAAAAGGGAGAGACCCCAATATTGAAACCATCATCTCTATGTCTATGAAACCTTTACTTCTACAGTCTACGAAGGTACCGTGATAGGCCATGACTACCACAACCCAAAAGAAATAACTCAAACATATGAAAGAAAATAAATGGTATCCTCCAAATGTAGGGAAGGACTCGCCAATATCTGGAACTAGGAATGCTGAACCTCAATGATGCATTTGCTGAAGCCCTCTACCTTTTGTATCTGCATCATGAAACAATGCAGCACCATGACAGGCACTCATCTTAAGTAAGTGTAAGAAATATGCATTAACTCATCAACATCAATCAAGAGTCATACTATCAACTCAATATCAGAGTACTATCAGTGTGGAACCTATCTAGGAGTTTCTCTAATCGACAATCATCACCTATGAAGCGGTGATGATACAACGAAGTGATGTTATTACCTCATCCGCCCAATACCTTGTCAGCATAAAGAACGTGGTAGTTATAGATCGATAATAACATTAAGTCCTCATTTAGAACTAAAGAAACATCCATTTTTATAGTTCGATCCTCTCTTATGCTGGCCACGTAGTTAATAAGTGAAAGTGAGACTTACTCTTATTCATTTCGATACTCAATACTCCTCCTAGGACTCAACATGCTCATAAACATCAAATATTAAGATTTCTCATCATTTAGTCTCGTTTGGACATAGAACATCAATTCATCTCATCAACTATCAACTCATTAGATTAGGAATATTCTTTTAGGATAAATCATATACTCTTAAGACTCCATGAACATCAATTTTCCTCAACATCATCATCAACATTCTCAAACCATGGCTACAATCATAAATTATAAGCACATACATACCATCAAGGCTCTAGACTCATCTCCTAAATTCATTATTGCAATTTTTAGCAAAATAGCATATAGAGTTGTATGAAAAAAATTCATAATAAATTATTTTTGCAGTAAATTAAGTTTTTGATGATCATCAACTTAAGAAAATACATAAGATAGGTATACTTAATAAGAAAATACTCCAGAAATTCATACTAGCAAACTCAACACATTTATCTAGCAAATTTACTTCAATTAAGGGGCACATGGAAGAACTATTCCATGTTTTATGTTAACCTTAAATACTTAGGGTAAAGAGCATAGCAAGTCTCTACAAGGAATCTACTATAATCGTGAAAATGTCAAGCTTCCCCCTCTTCTTCTCTCAATATTTCTATCTTAGAAGTTAGGAAAAATGGGTTTTGAGAGCCCTAATATGAGAAAACGGCCTTAATATTTACTTATTAAACTTGGGAGGGGTTGGAAAAGGCCCAAAATACCCCTCACGAAAATAAAAGAAAATTCAGCTCAGAAATTACACAGGTTCGCAACACGCCTCGGGCGTGGACCAGTGTATTTTCTTCCAAAAATCCTCCGAATGAGTTTTTTCAGTTTCCGTCGAAAATTTGAAAAACAATACTCCCTTCATCCCATTTTATGTGGCACCCTTTGACTTGGCACAATGTTTAAGGAAAAAAGAAAGACTTTTAAAATATGTGGTCTAAAATCATTCTTAGATATCTGTGTGAATAAGAATTATTTCATTAAAGGTAAAAAAAATTAAAGGCAAATTGCTTCCAATTAGAATAAGGTGACATTTTATTTGAAACGGACCAAAAATGAAAGAGTGCCAATGGGACAGAGGGTGAATAAGTGTAAGTCTGCATTTAGGGCACGTCGCAATCCTAGCGCGCACAGACACTGTCTCGTTGTTTGCATCAAAAAATTATCTTTTGATCCAGTCACTCTAAAATTTGACCGAGACTATTTTCTCACTAAATTTTTCATTTTGATTGCAAATTTAGTCTCAGATTTTTCATTGGAACTTGGGAAGACCTTTTATCCTCATGTCTCTCCTCTAGGGGCCATCTGTATGCTAGCGTGGAAACTATTATTATAGGAAAACTCAATTAAAGATAAGTGATCGTCATCCCAGTTACCTTTAAAGTCTATCACGCACTCCCTTAACATATCCTCAAGGGTCTGTATGGTTCTATTCGCTTACCCGTCTGTCTGCAGATAGAAAGTTGTACCGCGATTCACCTTTGTACCAAGCCCTTTCTGAAAGGACTTCCAAAACTGTGTTGTGAACTGAGCTTCTCTATCTGAAATAATCGATATAGGGACCCCGTGTAGCCTAACAATCTTTCTAAGATAGAGTCTGGCATAATCCTCAGCTGTATCAGTCGTCTTGACAGGTAGAAAGTGAGCTGACTTGGACATTCTGTCTACTATACCCATATTGAATCATATTGTCTGCGGGATCAAGGTAAGCCTGTTACAAAGTCCATATTAATCATCTTCTACTTCCATTCTGGGATTTTAATGTTCTGGGCCATACCATGAGGCCTTTGGTGCTCTACCTTAACCTGCTGACAATTCAGGCATCTAGACACGAACTCTGCAATGTCGCTCTTTATGCCACCCCACCAATAGACTTCTCGTAAGTCCCTATACATCTTTGTTACATGAGGGTGAATAGAGTATTTAGCATTGTGAGCCTCAACTAAGATCCTGTCTCTAAGGCCATTAACACTTGGCACACACAATCTACTTTGGTATCTCAGAACTCCATCTCACCCTTTTGCAAACACTAATACTTTTTGTTTTTGAACATCTTCCTTCAACTGAAGGAGGATAGGATCCCTATCTTGTTTTTCTTTTACCTCTACCACCAATGATGACTCTGCCCCATTTCTGATAATGGCACCACCTTCGTCGGAATCTTTAATCTGCACCCCCAAATGAGTTCGTCTATGCACCTCTTTAGGCAATTCTCTCTATTCGTCTTCTATGCAGTGCTCCTCATGGTTAACCTGCTAAGAGCATCAACAACCACATTAGCTTTACCTGGTTGGTAGAGAATGCTCATGTAATAATCTTTTAACAGCTCTAACAATCTCCTCTGCCTCAGGTTTAACTCCTTCTGGGTGAATACAATGGGGATGTGGTTAGCCTGGTTTTCAACTTTTGGAAACTCTTCTCACAAGCTTTTGACCATTCGAACTTAACCTTCTTCTGAGTGAGTTTAATCAAAGGAGCTGAGATAAAAGAACATCCCTCTACGAACCATCTATAGTACCCCACCAAGCCCAAGAAACTCCTTATGTCTGTTGGAGTTATGTGCCTTGGCCAATTCTTTACTGCCTTAATCTTTTGGCAATCGACCTAAATACCTTCACTAGACGCAATGTGCCCCAGAAACGCCACAGATGCCAACTAAAACTCACACTTGGAGAATTTTGCATAAAGTTGCTGATCCTTAAGGGTTTGAAGGATAATTCTGAGATAGTCAGCAAGCTCCTCCTTGTTATAAGAATAGATCAATAAGTCATCTGTGAACACAATGATGTATATATTTAGGTACGGCCTCAACACCCTGTTCATAAGATCCATGAATACTACTGGTGTATTCGTCAGTCCAAATGATATGACCAAAAACTCATAATGACCATAACGGGTTCTGAAAGATGTCTTAGAAATGTCTCTCTCTCTAACTTTAAGCTGATGATACCAAGATCTGAGATCTAATTTAGAGAAACAAGTAGCACCCTGAAGTTGGTCGAATAGGTCATCAATTCTGGGAAGAGGATACTTGTTCTTTATGGTGACCTTATTGAACTGACGGTAATCTATGGACATTCGAAAAGAACCGTCCTTCTTACGCACGAAGAGAACTGGAGCACCCCAAGGTGAGATGCTTGGTCTAATGAAACCCTTGTCTAAGAAATCTTTCAGTTGCAACTTCAACTCTTTTAGCTCCAAAGTAGCCATATAATATGGAGGAATGGATATGTGCTGAGTATCTGGGAGGGTATCTATCCCAAAGTCTATCTCCTTATCAGGAGGGACTCCTAGAAGATCCTCAGGGAAAACTTCTGGGAACTCATTTTTAATTGGGACAGACTGGAGAGATGGTGCCTCAGCACGAGAATCCTGAACTCTGAGTAGGTAGTATATGTAGCCTTTGGAAATTAACTTTCTGGCTTTGAGATATGAGACAAACTGACCCTTAGGAAAAACTGAGTTACCTCTCCATTCTAGGACTGGTTCATTAGGAAACTAAAATTTGACTACTTTGGTTCTGCAATCTATGGAAGCGTAATCTGCATGAAGCCAATCCATGCCTAGGATGACATCAAAATCTACCATGTCTAGCTCAGTTAAATCAACTATGCTTTTTTTATGATAAACTGATACTGGAAGCCCCTATAAATTCTTTGGGTAAGATGTACTCTCCAGTAGGAATAGAAACACAAAAAGGCTCAAGAAGACATTCTGAACTGACCCCTAACTTCATAGCTACATACTGAGTCACAAATGACAATATGGTACCTGGGTCTAACAATGTATAGTAATCATAAGTAAATATTTTGAGCATACCAGTGACCATATCTGGTGATTTCTCCTGCTCTGTCTGGTGGCCATGGCATATAAGCGGTTGGTGCCCCTGTTGGCCCCTGATTAGTTCCCCTCTGAATTGGCTTATCCTGCAGTGCTGAAGAAACTGATTGTGATCTATTATCTCCTATGTTCTGCCTTCTTATAGGACAATCCTTCAAGAAGTGTCCCACCTAACCACATTTGAAACAACCATTTGTGCCCATAAAGCACTCTCCTAGATGAGATCTACCATACTTACTACAAATCGGATAACGGTTCGATCTTTGAGCTATGTTACCCTATGACTGGATGCCCAGGAACCTGTGGTTCTGTGATCCCTACTCATTCCTGACCCTCGGTGCAGGTGCACTAGCAGATGAAGGTGCTGGTCTGGCTTCCTTGGGCTGAAAGGATGAGTGATTTCCACCTCCATCCCCTCTCTTACTTGTCTCCTAGCTTGATATCTTGGCCCTCTTGCTCTTGAACTCTTCCCTATCCTATATTTTCTCCTCCTCTACCTGCTGCACATAAGTCATCAAACGGGCTAGGGGGTAAACTTGAGGCTATACTCCCACACACTCATAATCTCTTGTTTCAAATTTAGAAATTCTCTCACCTTAGCCTGCCTTATCTCTCAGGAAATTACTATCCTAGAAAGGTCTCCTCAAACACAGCCTAATGCAAAGCTGGTGCCCCTTTTACCCTGCCTCCTTTCCACTAATCGAACCAAAGTCTAGCTACTCTTTTGAGCTGGTAGACAACCAACTCAACCCACTCAGCATCACATATGTGCATGACCTGAAACACTTTTTGGAGCTCCTCAATAAAGTTTTCAGGATCCTCCTTCATATTAGACCCCATGAATAAAGGTGGGTTTATCCTCAGAAACTCACGAACTCTGGCGGTATCTGACCTATCATTCCTACCATCTCCCAGGCGACCTCCCTAAGTGGTGACCGCCTGAGTCAAAGTCTTGATGGCCTGGCGGAGCCCTACTTTGGAGATGTTTGCTTGTTGTGGCTACTCAATCGGTACAGATGGACCTCTAATTCCCTCAGGAATTGGGCTAGGTTGGTTTACGTTTCTCCTGGCTAGGCCTCTGCCTCTTAGTGGTCCGTCAAATCTGCATGGAGGTATGATTTGTAAAACAAGGTGCGAACGCATGAGTTAGAAGGAGACTAATAGAGGTAAAATCTGAAGCACGAGGGGGAAATAACAAATGATGGTGACTTTTCCTAATGTCCTGTAGCCTCCTTATTATAGATATGGCGCACTTCACACCCATAATACAGACTCTACTAGACACAATTTCATAGACTCCCTAGGACTCTTGAACTCTGTGCTCTGACACAAAGTTTGTAACGCCCCAAGTTAACACCCTAGGTATAGCCATTACCTAGAACATTTCTGGTCCCAAGCGAACTGTAACACCCCATACATTACATGTATGAGTACTATGTATATGAAACATGATATGGACTTTCAAATTAATGTCAATTTTTAAAAGTTCTTGAATCTCGCGTTAAAGGGCAATATGTGTATCTAATACTTGAGAGGGTCGAGTGTAGACATGTTTTGTGTCAAATTGAGGAGATTACGACCTTAAATGAAGTGAGAGAATCGAGGTGCTTATAGGACTTAGAAAGCTAGCAGGTGAGTTAGCTACTTGCTTAGCTTAAGCTTGCTAGTTAAATGGAGACAAGGCCCGACGTCAAATTTGTCCAATTCTGATTATGAATAAAGTCCGTGTTAAGGGTGTATCTTTGGCCCATGTTTTAGCACTATAAATGGGCAATACTTACAGCCCAATATGAAGAATAAAAAGGGCCCAACTACATCACAATTTAATTGACTAATTGGGCCCAAAGTAAGTGAAGAGGAGTTTGGAAATAGGCAGCCCAAGGTCTATCAAGTTGGAGACCTATTTTGGCCCATCTTTAAGTAATAAGCTGCTGCATCACCAGTTCTCTAATAGCTGATAATATATGGTTAAAAATACAAGTCAAAGGCAGCATAAGTGACCCTTTAAAAGGGCTCTAAAAGCAGCAACATAATCCATTTAACGTTGGAACCATTTTCTGTATTCTAAGAAACTATTTTCTCTCCTTTCTTTACTTCAAAGGGTAGTCAAAACAACCCTCTAGGGTTCTTGAAGGAGACTTTAATCTTGAAGGCTAAGGTAAGCAAGTTTAAGTATGTGTTTAATATGGTTTTCTCATGACAAACAAGGGATTATGTGGTTGTGTTGATGCTGGAATTATTGGACAGCATATGTTGAAATGTTTTTGTGTATTTTTACTTGTTAATTAAAAAGTTTTTCTCTTCTTGGTTGGCTGTAGTATAAGGTAAGACTTATGTATGTAGCAAAGGTTGGGTTAGTAGTAGTATAACCAGGCTGCTTCACTGTTTTTACAGTCCATAGAAGTGAGTTCTTTTATGATATCGCAATTGTGTTCTTGATTGGTACTTATGGGTTGATGGATGGAAGGCTATTGCCTCACGTCCTTCATGACTGATTTGGTACTATCCTTAGATTATTTAAAGGCTATTGTTATATATACATATGTTGAGGGAAGCTTGTTTCATGTTGGAATAGGTTTGGAATTGCCGACGTTGAATGTAGCGAAAAGATGTAATGTTATACTGTCCATTTGTATGTTGTATAGAATTGTTGTGTGTTTTGTTTTATAGGCTGTTATAAGCCTATTGTGGCACTAAAATAGGCTACACATGATGTGTGTATAAGAATGTGTACTAGATAATACGATTAGGGACGAAAGGGGTGAAAGAGTACGCTCGGGTTTATAACTACACGCATGCTGCCCCGGTGTTATTTTTTTGTGAGATTGGGATGCCTAGATGTATTTATTGGCTGCTAATGCTAGTTCTATCACCTACTATGTTGTAGATAAATAAATAAAGGAAGGTAAGGTTATCTCAAGGTAATAGCGAGGTCATACAGCGAGGTATGTAAGGCTATTTGCTTTCGTTTTACTTGGCATGAAGTCTAGAGTCTTCCTTGGCACATAAAGGCACTTACCAACTCCAACATGGCTATTAACTGTGTCGTTACTCTTTCACATATTCATATGCTTCCATACATAAT
>DF358711.1:8188-19940 GCA_000787875.1 Solanum virginianum
CTTGAATGGGAAGGCAATATTGGGGCACCAAAGGGTAAGTTTATCTCTTATTTTAAGGCAAGGAAGATGATATCTAAGGGGTATATATGACATTTAGTTAAGGTAAGGGATATGGAAGATGAATCACCAACTCTTCAATCAGTTCCAGTGGTGAAGGAATTTATTGATGTGTTCCTTGAAGAACTTCCAGGTTTACCTCCAGAACAAGAAATAGATTTCTATGTTGACTTACTTTAAGGCACTCAACATATTTCTACCCCTCCATGTAGAATGGCCTCGACAGAATTGTGTGAATTAAAAGAGCAGTTAAAAGACTTATTGGAGAAGGGTTTTATAAGACCTAGTGTGTCCCCGTGGGGTGCACCAGTGTTATTTATATGCAAAGAGGATGGAACCATGAAAATATGTATCGACTATTGACAATTAAATAGGGTGACAATTAAGAATAAATAACCCCTTCCCTAGGATTGATGATTTATTTGATCAGTTACAGGGTGCCAAATGCTTTTCAAAAATTGATTTGAGATCAAGGTATCACCAAGTGAGGTTGAGGAGAAAGATATACCTAAGACTGCTTTCAGAACATGCTATGGTCACTTTGAATTTCTTGTGATGTCATTTTGGCTAAGGAATGCACCAGCAATTTTTATGGATTTGATGAATAGGGTAATCAAGCAATTCTTGGATGTATTCATGATAGTATTTATAGATGATATTTTAGTGTATTCAAGATCGGAAGAGGACCATGCAAATCACTTATGACAATTGTTATAGGTTTTTCGTGAGAGACAGTTGTAAGCCAAATTTTCTAAATGTGAATTTTGGCTAAACTCAGTGGTATTCTTAGGTCATATTGTGTCTGATGAGGGAATAAGGGTTATTCACAAAAGATAGAGGTTGTGAAAGATTGGCCAAGACCAACAAGACCCATGAAAGATCGGAGCTTCTTAGGTTTGGTGGGTTATTACAGGCGGTTTGTTGTGGGTTTTTCTTCTATTTCTACACCTCTAACAAAGTTGACACATAAGGCAACTAAGTTCCAATGGAATGATGCATGTGAAAAAAGCTTCCAAGAGCTACAAAAAGAAGCTAAATTCTGCACCTGTGCTAGTACTTCCAGAAGGCACCAAGGGGTATGCATTATATTACGATGCTTCAAGAGTTGGCTTAGGGTATGTACTGACACAACATCATAGGGTAGCTTATGAATCTAGATAGCTTCGGCCACATGATAAAAACTATCCAACATATGATCTTCAGCTAGCAGAGGTTATGTTTGCTCTGAAAATATGGCGCTACTATTTGTATGGGGTTCATATTGATATATATACTGACTATAAGAGTTTGCAGTACATTTTTAAGTAGAAAGACCTAAATTTAAGACAACGGAGATTGCTAGAGCTAATAAAGGATTACAACATTAATATACTCTACCATTCGGAGAAGGCAAATGTGGTAGCCAATGCTCTGAGTCTTAAGGAAACCATTAATACTGGTGACCAAGCCATGGTAAGTCAAGGTATGGGTAAGGACCTATGACAACTAGCTTGTTTGGGAGTTCGCCTTCTTGAGACTTTAAAGGAAGGGGTTGTTATACATGATGTTGCGGAGTCTTCATTGGTAATGGAGGTGAAAGAAAAATAGTTCGAGGATCCTATCTTACGACAACTTAAAGACAGGGTGATTCGAGGTATGACAAAGGGCTTTGACCTTACACAAAATGGACTACTATATTGCCAAAATATATTATGTATGTCTAATATTGATGGACTAAGGAAAAATGATAATGGAAAAAGTCCATAATTCCAGATATTCCACCCTTCCAAGATCAACTAAGATGTATCAAGACCTGAAGGGAATATTTTAATAGGGAGGCATGAAAAGGGACCTTGTAGAATTTGTGGCTCAATGTCAAAATTGCCAACAAGTGAAAGTAGAACATGAAAAGCCAGGAGCTTATACGCAATGTATAGAGCTTCCAACATAGAGGTGGGATATGATTAATATGGATTTTTTTACTAGTTTGCCTCTCTCATTTTAGAAGTTTTACTCTATATAGGTAATAGTTGACAAACTCACAAAGTTAGTGCACTTCTTGTCAGTCAAGAATGGTTATACAGCTGAAGAGTATACCAACCTATACCTCAAAGAGATAGTTAGGCTACATGGAGTCCCAATCTCCATTATATCTGACTGAGGAGCTCAATTCACTACAAATTTCTGTAATTCTTCTAAATGAGTTAAGGGACACAAGTGAATTTGAGTACAACTTTCCACCCTCAAATAGACGGTCAAGCAAAATGAACCATTCAGACACTTGAAGATATGCTGCGAGCTTGTGTGTTGGACATCAAAGGTAGTTCGATGGACCACTTACCACTTATTGAATTTACCTATAATAATAGTTACCTCCTCAGCAAAGTGGCGTTGCTGAACGAGTTAATCAAACTCTTTCAGAGAGAGCTCATTACATGCTCTTAAATGCTGGGCTATGGAACCGTAAAGGTTTGTGGGTAGAAGTTGTGTCGACTGCATAGGTTTCCAATCGGATGGTTTAATGTGGGTGAAACCACCTTGCTTAGGCAAGACCTAATACAACAATCTATGGAAAAAGTTAAGGTAATACAGTAGCAGCTAGAAACAACCCAAAGTCGTCACAAATCATATGCGGATGCTAGAAGGAGAGGACTAGAATTCTCAATAGGAGATTGGGTATTTTTAAAGGTGTCTCCAATGAAAGGGGTTATGAGGTATGCGGATGTTAGAAGAAGAGGACTGGAATTCTCAGTAGGGGATTGGGTATTTTTAAAGGTGTCTCCAATGAAAGGGGTTATGAGGTTTGGTAAGAGAGGAAAACTGAGCCCACATTGCATAGGGCCATAGATTGTTAAGAAGTTCGGGCAAGTTGCATATGAAGTAGAGCTACCCCAAGAGATTTTAATGGCTCATCCAGTTTTTCATATCTTAATGCTTTGAAAATGCATAGGTTACCCATCCCGTACCACTCCTATGGAGGATGTCTCACCTATGAAGAGGTACTTGTTACTATTCTATATCATCAAGTTAAGAAGCTAAGGAATAAAGCAATAACTTCAGTGAAAGTACTTTAGAGGACCCAATAGGCAGAAGAGATAATGTTGGAGGCCGAGAACGCGATGAAATCAACAAACCCTCACTTATTTGAAGCAAAGGAGGAAGTGCAACATGCAGAATTAGGAGCCTTAATAGGTATGTGTATTTGAACGTTTATTAAATTGGACATGGTTAAACTATCTAATTATGCTAATATTTGAGGACGAATGTTTCTAAGTGGGGGAGGATGTAACACCCCACACAATACATGTATTAGTCCTATGCATATAAAACATGACATGGCTTTTTAAATCAGCGCCAATTTTTAAAAGCGCTTGAATCTCATGTTGGAGGGTGATGTGTGTGTCTAATCTGAAGAGGGTCGAGTGTAAATAAGTTTTAAGTCAAATTGAGAGGATCACGACCCATAAAAAGAGATAGAATTGAGGTGCTTGTAGGACATAGGAAGTTAGCAGGTGAGTGACCTACTTGGTTAGCTTAAACTTGCTAGCTAAACGGAGACAAGACCCAACATCGAATCTTGTAGGACTTAGGAAGCTAGCAGTTGAGTCACCTACTTGCTTAGCTTAAACTTGCTAGCCAAACAGAGATGAGGCACGACATCAAATTTTCCCAATTTCAATTATAAATAAAGTCCATGTTAAGGGTGTAACTTTAGCCCATATCTGAACATCATAAATGGACTATACTTAAAGCCCAAGATAAAGAATAAAAGGGCCCAAGTATATCACAACCCACTAGACTAATTGGGCCTAAACAAAGTAAGGAGAAAAGGGAAAACTGGTCAGCGAAGGCCCAACCAATTTGAACCCAATAAGGCCCAAGTGAAAGGGGCAAGAATCAGCATCACCAAATTGGTAAAGTAAGGCTAAAACTACCTTAGTAGGTCGGCAAAAGTACACCTTTATAAAGGGTTTAAAATAGCTCCCATAAGTCATATCAACTTGAACAAAAAAATTAGCTTGCAAGTTTTCTCTCAAAATTTTCTTGACATTACAAGCAGCCACAAGTGAATTTTAGGGTTCTTGGAGAAGCCCTAAACCTTTAGTTTAAAGGTAAGTAGGTTTAACTTTGTGTTTAGTATGGTTTTCTTATATAAAACAAGAGGATAAGCTAACTATATCCTTGCTGAAATTGTTGGACAGCATGTGTTCCCAAAAGTTGTTGTACATTTTTCTTGTTTAATTTGAAGCTTTACTCTTTTTGGTTGAATTAATTATGAAGGGAGGCTACTGTTCTTAATGTGTATTGGTTCTATAATGATGTATAAAGGCAGCTGCACCATTTTTGCAGTCCGCGAAAGTAAGTTCTTGTGGGATATCGTAATTGTGCTCGTAATAGGAACTTGGGGGCTAATTGATTGAGAACTATGGTCTCACATCCTCCACCTATTTTGTGGACTATTTTTGAACAGTTTTAGGACTGGTTGTATGAGTATATATTATGGGGACTGTTTGGTTAAAGTTAGAATAGGTTTAGAGTTGTCGACATCGAAATGTAGTGAAGGGATGTAACATTATGCTGCCTATTTGTATATTGTGTATAATAGTTATATGTTGTGCTTTGTGGACTTTTGTGAGGCTGTTATGGCACTAAAACAAGGTACATATGATATTTATATGAGAATATGTATTAGAAAATACGATTAGGGGAAAAAAGGTTGAAAGAATATGCTTGGGTTTATAACTATACGCTTGCTACCCTATGTTGTTTTTGTATAAGATTTGCCTGCCAAGATGTATCTACTTGCTGCTAATTCTAATTTTATCACTTGCTATGTTTTAGATAAATATTTGGAGGAAGGGAAGGTTATCTCAAAGTAGTAGCGAGGTCGTATAGCGAGGTACGTAAGGCTACTTGATTTTGTAATGCTTGGCATGAAACCTAGATTCTACCTTGGCACATAAAGGTACTTACCAATTTCGACACAACTATTAACCGTGTCTCTACTCTTTCACATGATCATATGCTCCCATACATAGTCACCTTCAAATCTACATACATACGTGGACACCAAGTTATATAGGTCCTTGTTGCTAAATAAAGTTGACAAGTTGTTTCATCTCATAGACATTTCATTATTTGTGTAACATACCTTTTTCATTGTCCTATTGTCTTGTATGATTATCTATATGTCACATGCTTCATATATAGCCCTATAGATCCAATATTGTGACCACCAAAAAATCATCTCAAAGGTAATTAAAGGGTAAAGTATATTGTTTATTGATGGGTGGTAACCCGAGTGGTGAAAGAATTATCTAGCTAGGGTTGATCCTATCATGGGGCTAGCCCAAGGATTTAAAGGAAAAGCCTAGCTAGGGTCGATACCATGATAGATTATACAGTAAAGGTAAACTAATAAAAAGAACATAAAGTACATGATTCGACATTATAACTAAAGGTTGTCTCTTATACTACACCAATGCAGAGTTTCATTTGAGTTATTACTTTAAATACAGTATTTTCTGCCTTACATATTCAGTATATTATCTCATACTGACATCCCTTATGGGGGATCTATATTTCATGCTATAGGTAGAGGTGCTAGTAGATCTCCCCAGTAGGAGCACAGGATATTCAGCTGCTATTACCAAGCTCCTGGTTGCTTTGGAGCTTTGCGTGTCTGGAGTTTATATCTTTTTGTGTTGTACAGTTAGTTGAGGCGGGGTCTGTCCTGAACCTTATCAGATACTTTTCCTTATGCAGAGGCTTTGTAGATTATGTAAATTATGGTGTAGTCATGTCTCGTACTATAGAGAACGTGGCTGCAACGGCGTAGTTATGTGCATTTGCTTTTGGCTTATTATAACTATTTACTTTCTTAAAGGAATGTTGAATGTAGAAATCCCTTCATACTCGGGTCCTTGACCAGCAACAAACTTCTCCAACTTAACAGGGTCGGCATGCTTAACACGGCCAGACCTTGGCATCTAAGGCAGAACTCCTCTTGATGCTATTCTCGCCCCAACTCCCACAATAGGGCTATTATCAGTCAGTCCGCCCCATTCATTGGGTCTCACCACGGCCATAGATAATGGTTCGTGACACCTTTCTTACGATACCGTCACTTCATAAGGATGTTCAATATCATATCATATAACAAAAAATGTGTAACCATTCCTTATGACTCGGTCATTTCAATAATGGCTACCATATACCTATGTTGGCACATAGTTCAAGGAGAGGTAGAGTTCCCTTGGGGATAGCCCTAATGCCCCTAATCGATTGGTGCTAAGTCAAAACATCCCATAAGAATACTTATACATATACATGCTTTCAAAAGAGACATTAGTCGTTTCTGATAATTTTAATGCATACTTGGGCTTTAAAGTCAAATATATTTCATAACATTCACACTTGAGTTCAAAAGCCAAATCTTAGTCATAACGATGCTTCTCATGCATAGGAATAGCTCAGACACATATATGGAATGGGGCAAGAACCCAAAATGTTCAAAGAGCCATATTATAGACATTTATGTGATAACATTCTTTTCATATCCATAATCCTTCAAAGTTATATGCATAAACATAATTGGGCTTAACCCACTTCATAATTTTCATAAAATCCAATGCTCATGAATGCATACGCAATGAATGATATGAGAATAGCAATGGGTAATATAGATTCAATCTAAAATCAATAATATAATACGAAATTCATATTAATCTATAAGTAAAATCCACATCCAAATCATAATATTGATTACCCATGCTTAAATCAAACTTTAAAGGGAGAATGTATATTCAAATATTCATAATAATCAAGTAATTCAACATATTAGGGCTTGTATCAACTTAAAATCAACAATAAAGCATAGCCCATACTTCAATTGAATTTAATAATCAATAATATTCAAAGCCATATTTAAAGTTAGCAAAATTTCATGAAATTCAAGTCAAAAGAGTTTTGGTCTTCTTTGTTGAAATGGACAAAGAATCAATCCCACATACCTTAGCTAACGGAGAAGATTCAAGAAGAAATTTGATGAAGAAAAGAGTTTTCCCTTGATTACCAAGCTTAGTCTTCACAAGAGTTCTTTGAGAGAGTTCTATATAATTCTAAGTGAGAGAATGCATTTGAATGAGTGAAATCGAGTTTAGGTCATTTGGAGGTCTTGGGATAGCATAAGAAGTCATAAAAGTCCCTTAGGAGTAGCCATAATTATAAAAAACAATTTATGAATGAGGCAGAGTAAAATTTCTTGCCACGGATTCCATGAGAAGGTCTCACAAACCATGAAACCCTCCCCTGAGACCACACTTAGCAAATTCTTAGAAGATACGGTCTTCACAAAAGTGGGCATAACTTCTTGATCCAAAATCGAAATGAGGTGAAACTTGATATTTTGGAAAGCTAATTCAAAGAGTCACCCCACCTAGTTCATTTTGTGCAAAGAAATATGACTATTTAATATTGACCCTTCTATAAGTTATTATGAAAAGCTTAGCCAAAGGAATTCCATACTTCAAAAATTTGACATAGGCATCTATATGGTTGGTCTCACGGTCCATACCAAGGTATACGGACCATGTACTTCTCTATCCCACTTCACTAAGAAAAATCTTTCCTCAATGAAGTTTCGAGATGATGATCCAATACTTAAAGAAATTTCTCTTTGAAACCCATACTGAAGGTCATACGGACCTTGCCACTCCATATGGATCGTATATTTGGCCGTACCACTTCATGTAGGCTCAAAATTATGGTTTCTCAAGCCCAAGACTACCATACGGTCTGTATGGCCTCGCACTGACCGTGTGTCATCCAAGTATGGTATGCTTTGGTCCCAAGCTCCATTTTAAGGCCCTCACACCACATACAATGCCAAGAGCTACTACAAAAAGGCTCCACACGATCTGTAAAGCACCACACAGACCGTGATGATTTCCATGAAGCATCACTTTGGTCCAAAACTTTTTGAAACCAAATTTCCATGCTCCATTGAGGTCGTACAAAGTTGGGTCCTTACATCATCTCTCCCTTATGAACATTCATCCTTGAATGTGCTAGACCAAGGCTTGACAAGATTGATTTGGAACATGAAACACTCAAAAACAAAATAAAATGCATATTTTATCACTTGAAAATCATAAGTCCTTAAAATTCATATCAAACTAATTCAAATCATTCAAAATATCATAAAAATCATTTTGGTGCACATATATGAATGTCATGTCATAGAATCATATTAAAATGCATTCAAATCATTCAAAACATCATAAAAATCATTTTGGTGCACACGTATGCATGTCATGTCATGAAACGTAAGAGTGAAAGAATTAGAACCACTTGGAAAAGGAAGAACCTAATACCTTAGGCTTGAGTAGATTGGCAAAGATAGGGATATCGTTTCATCATATCCAACTCTGCCTCCCATGTAGCACTCTCCACATGTTGATTTCTCTAAAGTACCTTAACCGAAGCCATATCCTTGTTATGAAACTGGTTTACTTGCCTATCAAAAATCTCAACAGAGACTTCCTCATAAGGCAAGTTCTCCTCAACCTTCATACCTTTCAAAGGAAAAATAGTACTAGGATCACCAACCAACTTCTTCAACATAGACACATGGGAAACAGGGTAAATAAAACTCAAATCTAGAGGCAAATACAACCTATAAACCACATTCCTACTATGCTTAATAATCTCATAAGGGCCTACAAACTGGGGATAACTCGCCCTTCTTCCCAAAATGCATCACACCCTTTGTAGGTAATCCTTTACATACACCCAATAACCAATATGAACCTCCAGATCCCTCTTCCTAACATCCATATAGGACTTTAGGCAACTTTGGACCATCTTCAACCTCTCCCTAATCAACTTTACCTTCTTTATGGCCTCTAACACCAAATCTTAGCCAATCAAAGTCATCTCTTCCAACCAAACCACCCTACCGGAGATCTATATCTCCTACCATACAAAGCCTCAAATGGTGCCATCCAATGCTAGCATGAAAGCTATTATTACAAGCAAACTCAATTAGTGGAAGATGATCATCCTAATTACCTTTGAATTACATCACATAAGCCCTCAACATGCCCTCCAAAGTTTGAATTGTCCTCTATGCTTACCTATCAATCTGAGGATTAAAGGTAGTACTTAACTTCACTTAGTACCAAGTACTATTTCAAATGACCTCTAAGAGTGAGAAGTGAATTGGGTGCCATGATCTAATATGATAGACCTGGGCACACCATGTAACCTCACTAAATCTTGGATGTACAACCTTGCATTATCTTCGGCACTAAAGGTAGTCTTGACCGGTAGAAAATGAGTTAACTTAGTCATCCGATCAACAATAATACATATTTAGTCAAATTTACTTCGAATTTGAGGAAAAATAACTACAAAATCCATGTTCATATCTTCCTACTTTCAAGTAGAAATTTCAATATCTTGGGTTAAGCCAACAAGCCTTTGATGCTCTATCTTTACTTATTGATAAGTCGGCCATTCGAATAGAAACTTAGCAATATCTTTCTTAATACCATGCAACTAATGCACTTCCCTCAAATCCCAATACATCTTAGTAGATCCCAGATGAATAGAATAATGAGAGTTATGGTCTCCCCTTCTGATCACCCTCCTAAGATAATTCATATTCAGAACACATAATTGATCTTAATATCAAAGCACACCATCTCCTCGTTGGGAGAAAACCTATATCTTTGTTTCAGCAACCAATTTCTTCAACTAAACCATTGACGATTCTAGGTCCTGCTTAGCCTTAACATTTTAGTCCATCCAATCTTTTGTGTGTCCATGTTGAGGAAATATGTGGGAGAACCTAATGCTATTGTGCCTCTTCATGTTATGGGTGTTGTTGAAGAAAATTAGACCTATTAAGGGGTTTCAATTCAGATTATGGATAGACAAGTGAAGAGGTTGAGTAACAAGGATGTGGCTTTCTTTAAGGTAATTTGGCAGAATCAACAAGTTGAAAGTACTACTTGGGAGGCGGAAGCGGACATACAAAAGAGATATCCTTACCCTTTCCACTCCACTCAAGCCTAAGGTATTAATCTGACTCCTCTATATGATCTCAACTCATAAGTTCATCCCTTATGTCATTGCATACATTAATGTTTTAATTGACAAGTTCATTATGATTATTCACTTATGTTGAGATTTTTGAAATGATGTTTAAGTGCATTGTTGCATCCTTATGTAGGCTAAAATTGACATGTTTAGTCTCTCATATACATTTCTTTGACATTAGCAGACGAATGGTCCCAAGTAGGAGATATTGAAACGATCCCAAAAAGTGCCCAAAAATGTGTCTTGAAAGTGTCCAAAATCGTAATTTCCATATATCTCAAAATTTGTGCATGATATTGAAAATCTGACTTTATATTCTTGATCAGGGGGTAAAATTGAGTGATGAATAGTTCTAACCCTGATTTTGGAGCAACCTTATCAAAATTTGATTTTCCAAAATCTCAATTTCCGGAGAGCCTTTCGCGTCCCTGGCGCAACTCGGCAAGGGCGCGCCATAGTGTAAAAAAATTCTGCCAATTTTTCTGTTTGGTCCAAGACTTTTTAGCCATGGGCCTAAGTGTTCCCATGCATAAAATTACCTATACTTAGCCATATTTCACCCTCATATCACAAAAGACATTCCCCAATACTCACACAAACACTTAGACAAATATTTCACTCCAAATTTTAAGTCCTCATATCATTCAAGACATTCTCCAATACTCACTCAAACACTTAAACTTATATTTCACTCCAAATTTCAAGTCCCAAAACTTATTCAAATATTAAAGTTCTCATTCAAACTTCAAGTCTCCATTTTCAATCTTCTTCAAGAATTCTCCAAAGTCAAGGTATGTGGGTTTCGACCATTGGGTCCTTTAACCATGGTGCCCAAGCTTCCATTTCATCTAATTTACATGTTTTTAAGTTGATTTTACATATGGGTCTATTACTATGAATTTGATTATGAATTATGTTGAGGTTTTGTAAAAGTGTTACTGTTTTAGCATATTTAGAGCTATTAATCTTGGATCCAACTTGAGATTTGATGAAGGGTTTTGATGTATATTGTATGATGGCGTTACGAAGTGTTGGTGGGATGATTTACTTCAAGATTTCTTGCATGCTTTCACTCTTTTATTTTATAGTTTTACACTATAATTGCACACCCACCAAGTGTTTGGTAAAATGTTTAGGTTATGATTCTTGAGTGTTGAAGGCCTGATGCTTGGCGTATGAGATATATGACTTTATGATGATGAACGTATGTTGTATATATGCTAATTTCATGATGAACTTCTATAGTGTTGTGAGTTGACCAAGCCTAACTCGGGGCGTAATAGGCCCAGGTAACTACATCGAGGGATTGGTACCTTACTTGCCTTGTGCGGGGGGTAGTAGGCTCGTATAACCACAATGAGGGGTTGGTACCTTGGTTGCCTAGTACAGGGATAGTAGGCCCATATAACCATATTGAGGTGTTGGTGCCTCATTAACCATATCGAGGGGTTTGTACCTTGGTTTCCTAGTATAGGGGGTAGTAGGCTCGTGTAACCATATTGAGGGGTTGGTAACTCATTAACCATATTGAGGGGTTCGTACCTTGATTGCCTATATTAATGGTCATTTGCTACACATGTATTGTATTCTATATAAGCATGTTTTACTTCAA
>DF358711.1:21331-33721 GCA_000787875.1 Solanum virginianum
AAGTTCCGACCTTTGTTAGCTTGACCTTGGCCCCAATAGTCCTAATTGAACCTTTGGCTATTGGTCCATAAACCCCCCATCTTATAACTAATGAAGCAAGTGTCCTTCTCATATTAAGGCTCCTCATACACGGGTGCTTGCAAAGGTGAATGAACAACTGTGTTAACTTGTTCCTAATTCTGCTTCATCATCACCTCCATGTTGGTACTAATCTGTGCAAGCTCTTGGATTATCTCCTTATTTATTTTAGCTTTCTCCGAACCAATATTGATAATGCATGAACTTTTGGCAGAGGATGTGTCGGCAATATACACGATATATCTTAACCACCTTTTCTAGCTTCTCAGTAACCATTGAAAATGGTTGATCTAGAAATATGCCTCCCATAATGGTATCAACATATGCTTGACTATTATTATCCAGGACACAATAAAAGATCTCAAACAAGGCATCATCAACAATATTGCAGTCAGGGATACTTCTCAGACACTTTGTGAACCACTCCCATTTAGTACTAATTGAGTGACCAAGAAGATTCTCAAAGTTGTTGATCTAATCTTTCAACTTGACCTTCTTCGATCTTGGGAAGAACCTCTCAAAAAATAGCCTTCTGAACCATAGCCCAATTGGTGATCAAACTCTATAGAAGTGCGAGATTGCCTATCAGAGATAAAGTGAAGACACGAAGTCTAACAACATCTATAGACAGATTCTTTGTTCCCATTACACTCTTATAGAACAAACACAATATTGTGTTGATAACTATGCAGATACTCTGATAGTAGGCCCACAAGCAAACCACGATTCTACAACATCTGAAGCAACCCACTTATGACCACAAACTTTGTATCATCCCATAGTGGCGGTAACACAATGGGTCCTGTCATATCCATAACCATAGGATTCAGTCGATATTTGTTCCACTGATAAGCTTTTAGATTGAGGCCCTGTGGCTGTGGATCAATGTCTTCAGAAGAGGTGGATTGTTGATATTCTCATTCTCATTCTCATTTTGGTTCTGATTTATAGTTGCATTAACTGTATTGTTTGCATTATCTTGGGCCATCCTTCTTAATCTTCTTTAGATCTCTGGGCCGAATAGAGCCAAGGGAATACCTCAACTTTGCGTGTTGGGCATACACTACATATGTATTATGAAATAGAACAAACAAAATAAAAATGTAAAATGAGGAAAATGAGGATTAATTCCCAAACTACTCAAATTAAACAAGTCTATTTGTATTCCCCGACAATGGTGCTAAAATCTTTATGTTGGTAAAGCTACACCTCCTTTTTTAGGGTTGAAAAGGTCATTGTAAAGTTTAGTAAATGCCCCAAAAATACCCAAAAATGTGTGTTGGAAATGCCCATAATAATAATTTCCATATAGCTCAAACATTGTGTGAGATATCAAAAATCCAACATCATATTTGTGATTAGGGGGAAAAATTTAGTGAGAAATGGGTATTATCCTGATTTTTGAGCAACTATAGCAAAATTTCATCTTCCAAGGATTTTCTTATCCAGTGTGTATTGGCGACCAGGCCGCGATATGGACATATTACAGATCAGTGTATTTTTTTCAGAGCAATGGCTCTGTGATGTGTACCTATTGCAAAGTAGTGTTAGCACTTGGGGACATAGCCTAATGCCCACACATGCATAAAAACACCTATACTTAGCCATTTTTCAAACCTATATCACTGAAGACACTCTCAAAACCCTCTCTAATACTTAACAAAATATTTCATCCAAATTCAAGTGTCTCAAGCTTAATTTCGAATCTCAAGAACTTCATTCAAGTTTCAACATTCTCTTTAAGTCTACATCAAGGAAATTCCCAAATTTAAGGTATGTGAGTTTCAACCATTGGGTTCTTTCACCCATGGTGTCTAATCTTCCTATCATATGAAGTTACATGTTTTCATGCTATATTATCCATGGATGTCTTTTATTATGAATTATAAGTATGAAATATGTTGGGGTTTTATGTAATGTTAATTGAATATACATGTTTAGCTATCTCAAGATTATGGAATGAGTTGGTTTTGTCTATTGAGATTATGTACGTTTTGAGCTATGAAACTATGATCTATTATGATATTTGGTGATAGATTACAAGGTATCTTACATGAGGGTTTTAAAATGTGTTAGTGGGTTGATTTGCATTGAGTTTTGTCACTTGGTTTTAATCTTGAATTGCAAGGTTTTGACAAGCATTACACACCCACCAAGTGTTTGATAAAATGTTAAGTCCAGAATTATCAAGTTATTTACATATTTTATAAGTCAAGTGACTTCATAAGGAATATGGGCTATCAAGTATATTATGAACTCATGAAATTAGCTATGATTATGCAAGTATGAAGTTAAGCACTATTTTAAAGATTTTACCTCTTGTGAGCCTTTGATGTTAATGCAAGGGTAATATTTGATGATGATTTATTCTCATGTTTCAAGTTAGGCTCACCATTAGAGGTCAAGTATGTTAGAGCTACTAATTTCATGATTCCATGTTTATTGCAAGTTATTAAAGTATGATTATTATAAGTATTCTATGGGATTAGACTTAGCACCGATGGATGGAGGGATTGCTCTCTTTCCTTGAACTATATGCCAACATTAGATTATGTTATACCTTTTCTATACTAGTGGATATATTTAGTGCACTTTCTCTTGAAATTTTTCCTAAAATGGGACAGGGTCTCACAAGGTGAAGTTTCTCATGAAATCCTTTCCAAAATGGGATGGGCTCCCATAAGAAAGGTTACTTCTCCGAAAGGGGACAGGCTCCTGTATGGTGAAGTATGGTTTATCTTGGAAAGTAGACCACCTCTTTACATATGAGGGCTAATCATTAGAATTCAAAGTTGTTGTTCACTTGATCTAATTCTATGTCCCTTGAGGTCTCTTTCCACACATATGTTATGGTCTGTGAAAGTTAAATGATTTACAAGCATGTTTTACTTCAAGCATTGATCATGCATGCCATATTGATATTATGCCTATCTAGTTCTTATTCCTATGTATTTTGACTATATTGGCTTATGTCTTGTTGCATTGTATCCTACATTGTTAGTACATTCAAACGTATTAACACATACTTTTGCCTACATGATATCACCATGTAGAGAATGGAGCTCCTCTTGATCATCCTCCATGAGGCTACTGTGATTCCTCAAAGACAAGCATGGTGAGTCCGCAAGTTTAAGGACATTATCTACATTCTTGCTATTTTAAGACTTCTTGTGTTGAACATTTGACATTATGAGGGTGGGCTCGAAAAGTGTCTTAGCCCCTGATCCAACCTATATTTAGAGGTGTTGTTGGAACAATTGATGTATCTACGCTTTGAGCTTTGATTTTTTATTTTTTATAAATATCAAGAATTCCCTTAGTTCCCCTTTTCCCTTTTTCATATTGTTGTTTACATTTCTTTCATGAACAATGATGTGTAATTGATATGGTCAAATGCTAGTTTAGGTCCCTTCGGGTTCCCATTCACCGTGTTACGTCTAGGCCCTAGGCTTTGGTCATGACAAACTTGGTATTAGAGCATTAGGTTGTTAATGATCCTTAGAATCCAACATACACTGTCGATTAGAGTTTCTATTCATAGGTGTGAACTGCACCACAACTTTGAGCAAGAGGCTATGAGGCATTTTAGGAAATGTTTCCCTTCTTTATGATCTATGTCGTACTTTAGGGGTAAGGTAACACTTTTCCACTAATAAATGTTCTTTGCTATTTTATATCATGCCTATTCACAGAGAAAGAAGAGACTTTAGGGGTAAGGTAACACTTTTCCACACCACAACTTTGAGCAAGAGGCTATGAGGCATTTTAGGAAATGTTTCCCTTCTTTATGATCTATGTCGTACTTTAGGGGTAAGGTAACACTTTTCCACTAATAAATGTTCTTTGCTATTTTATATCATGCCTATTCACAGAGAAAGAAGAGCTTATGGTCCCGAGGAGCAACCGGTCCCTCTCGCTCCTCAAAATGGGGGAATGGCCCATGAGGTGTTGCAGGATGCTATTAATATATAGGTCTATGGCATGACTAATCAAATCAACTAAGGGGCCCAAACCTCTCATGCTTCTACTCTGGCCTCAAGGATAAGGAATTTAACTAGAATGAACCTACCAGAGTTCTATGGGTCCAAGGTCGATGAGGATCTATAAGAGTTTATTAATGAGGTGTATAAGGTATTGTTCATTATGAGGGTTGACTCAGAGGAGAAAGCAGAGTTGGAGGCCTACCAGCTCAAAGGGGTGGCTCAAATATGGTTCACTCAATGGAAGATAAAGGGGAATGATGATGCTATCCCTTGGGAATAATTCAAAGAGATATTCCTCAGCTTGTTTTTTCCTATTGATCTTAGAGAAGCAAAAATGATGGAATTTATGAACCTTAACCAAGGGTCTATGAGTGCGAGGTAGTATGCCCTCAAGTTCAACCAACTCTCCAAGTATGCTACTTGATTGGTTGCCGAGCATGGTCAAGGATGAACAAATTTGTGTCGTGTGTATCCGACAGGGTGAATGAGGAGTACCGAACTGCCATGTTAATGGGTGAAATGAATTTGTCCCACCTCATGACATATGCCAAACAATTGGACGGGGAAAAGCTTAGAAAGGGAAGGGTTGGTGAGCCCATGAGGACCTATTTTGAATGTGGATTCCAAGGTTCTAATGGTGGCCGATTTCCTCAAGGCCAAATGCCATCCAATTATTCCAACAAGAGGTTCAGCAACCATAGGGCACCTAATGAAACATTCTAAGGTGGTAATGGAGGAGTGGTAAAGCCTAGATTTCCAAAGTGTGAAAAGAATCATAGTGGTCCTTGTTTGAGAAATTCAAGTGGTTGCTTTGGTTGTGGTGAGGTTGGCTACAAGGTTATTGATTTCCCTCATACTTAACCCAAGGGAGGAAATGGTCGTCCACAAGGCCAAAGTGCAAATGCGGGTTAAAGAGGAAGAGGTTGACAATACGGGGGTGCCCCAAGGTAAAATAGGTTCTATGGTCTTCAAGGGAGACAAGGGATCAATGAGGTGCCCGATGTAATCACCGGTATGTTAAAGGTTTCTAATTTTGATATGTATGCTTTGATTTACCCGGGTGCCACTCTTTCTTTTATTACTCCTTTTGTTGCCAAAAAGCTTTATGTTAGACCCAAATTATTGTGTGCATCCTATGAATTATCTACCCCCATTGGTGAGTCTATTGTTGCTAAAACTGTCTATAGAAATTGTCCTGTATTCATATTACATAAAATCTTGCCTTTTGATTTTGTTGAGTTAGAAATAGTGGATTTTGATGTCATTCTTGGGATGGATTGGTTGCATGCATGTTATGCTTATATTGATTGTAGGACCATAGGGTCAAATTCCAATTCTCTAATAAACCCATTCTTGAGTGGGAAAATTGTGATGTGGTGGTCAAGGGTAGATTCATTTCTTGCATTAAGCCTAATAATTTATTTATAAGGGTTGTCTTTATCATCTTGTGAGTGTTAGAAATGTTAACTCCAAAGTCCTTCCTAAAGAGTCGGTTCTGGTGGTTAATGAGTTCCTTGATGTGTTTCCCGATGAGCTTCCCAGTATTCCTCCAGAAAGGAAAATAGATTTTGGTATAGACTTTCTTCCCAATACTTAAACCATTTTTATTTCCCCTTACCATATGACCTAAGAGGAGTTGAAGGAGCAATTGAGGATTTGTTGGAAAAGGGTTTAATAAGTCCTAGTTAATCACCTTGGGGAGGGGGAGGCACTAGTGTTATTTGTAAAGAATAAGAATGACACTCTTAGAATGTGCATTGATTACCGACAACTTATTAGAGTCAGCATCAAGAATAAGTACCCTCTACCAAGGATTGATGATCTTTTTGATCAACTTCAAGGGGCTAGTCAATTCTCTATGATTGATCCTCGGTCCATATAAAACCAAGTGAAAGTGAGGGAGTGTGAAATTCCCAACACAGCCTTGTCATTTGAGGGTGGTGTTGCGAATCTTGACGGAGGAGACGTTGTATGCTAAATATTAAAAAATGTGAGTTTTGGTTGAAAGAGGTTGCATTTTTGGGACATGTGGTGCCGGTGGATGGCATTAAGGTGGATCCTAAGAAGACAGAGGTGATTAGAAACTGACCTAGAGCCTTGACTCCATTGGACATTAGAAGTTTCTTGGGTTTGGCCGATTATTAACAGAGGTTTGTAAACGGGTTCTCTTTTGTTGTTTCTGCTATGACTAAGTTGACCTAAAAGAAGGCAAAATTTTTGTAGACCGATGAATGTGAAAAGAGTTTCCAAACTTTGAAAGATAAGCTTGTCTTCTCATAGTTCTTCCTATTCTATTCATCTCGGTTCTACAAAGATGTATAGAGAGCTGAGGGAAGTGTATTGATGGGGTGGTATGTAAAGAGACATTGCTAAGTTCATATTTGGATGTCACAATTGCTAACAACTTAAAGCTAAACATCAAAGGCCAGATAGCCTAGCTCAAAATACAGAGAGTCCTACTTGGAAGTGGGAGGAAATCAACATGGATTTTGTGGTTGGGTTGCCTAAGACTAGAAAGCATTTTAACTCTATTTGTGTTATAGTTGATAGAATGACAAAGTCGGCTTATTTCATACCGGTCAAAACTATTTAAGGTGCTGAAGAGTATGCTACATTGTATATACATGTGTTAACTAGATTACATGGGGTGCGTTTGTCTCTCATGTCACACCGTGGTGCTCAGTCCACTTCTCACTTTTGGAGGTCTTTCCCAAGAGGTCTTCGTACCAAGGTAAAGCTTAGCACATCCTTTTACCCTCAAATGGATGGCCAAGCCGAGAGAACTATTCAAACTCTTAAGGATATACTTAGAGCTTGTGTTTTGGATTTAAGGGTAGTTCAGATGAATATCTTGTACTCATTGAATTTGCTTACAACAATAGCTACCACTCAAGCATTGGTATGAATACTATTGAAGCAGAGGTTGACAATACGGGGGTGCCCCTCTTAAGGATATACTTAGAGCTTGTGTTTTGGATTTAAGGGTAGTTCAGATGAATATCTTGTACTCATTGAATTTGCTTACAACAATAGCTACCACTCAAGCATTGGTATGGATACTATTGAAGCTCTCTATGGTAGGCGCTAAAAATCCCCAGTTGGGTGGTTTGAAGTGGGTGAGATGGCTTTGCTAGACCCGGATTTGGCCATGGATGCCTTGGATAAGGTGACATTGATAAGCTATAGATTGAAAATAGCCAAAAGTAGACAAAAGTCATACTTTGATGTGAGAAAAAGAGATCTTGAATTTAAGGTTAGTGATTACCTCTATTTGAAGGTCTCATCCATGAAGGGTATGGTTCAATTTGGCATGAAAGGTAAATTAAGTCCAAGTTTTGTGGGTCCTTGTAGGGTGTTGAGGATGGTTGGTAAGGTGCCCTATGAGTTGGAGTTGCCAATTTATATGAACATGATTCATCCAGTTTACCATGTATCCATGTTGAGAAATTGTGTGTCTGACCCAAGTGCTATTGTACCTTTGGATGTTGTTGGTGTGGTAGATGATAATTTGACTTATGAGGATGTCTCAGTAGGAATTTTGGATAGACAAGTTAAGAGCTTGAGAAACAAGAATATAGCTTCTGTCAAGGTTTTTTGGAGAAAAAAAACAAGTTGAAAGTATCACATGGGAAGTCGAGGCAGACATGCAAAAGTGATATCCATATCTCTTCCGCTCTACTCAATCCTAAGGTACTAACTTAAGTTCCCCTAAACATTGAAGCAACAATTTTATGCACACAAATAATTCCCCAAAGTTCCCTACACCCCATATATGTCAATTATGAATTACCCCATCAAACATCAATTTACACATTCAAAACACATTTCGACAATTGTTTGATAATTACAAGTCATGCCACTATTCACAAACATGCAACCACATGCCATATTTCAAACAATTATTTCAATATATTTCTAACGACATGTGACTACGTGGTTTCACGAACTGACATTCAAACACATCATGATCAATCTTAATAAACACATTAAACATGATTTTTCAGTATTACATGGTCCAATTAACAGGCAACTTACACTACTAGTTTCAACAAAACATGACTTCTCACTAATTGACCACACAAATTACTAGGAATAAAACCTTAGAATACAATTCCCATCAATAATCCAACTCAATGACCCAATTTCTAGTGAAATAAAAGAATCAAACAAAAAAATTTACTAGAACTTTGTCAAAGAGTTGAGAAATTGAAGGGGGAAGCCGAAAGTGGCAGGACCCTAGGTGGCCGGAGGTCATCAAAAAGTTGCCTGAGAAAATGGGTGATAGTCGGTAGGTTATCGGAGTCATGGGTGAAGAAGAAAGGTTTCGGTATTTTTGGGATTTTAGGCAAGAGTGTGGAGTAAATTAATTTACACCTCTTTTATTATTGTTGACTAGGTTGGGCAATAATTGGTCTCCGGTGCTACGAAACCTCAACTATGAGCCGTAGAAAATTCTATTTTCCACAGAACATGGTTTCGTAGTGTGCCTAAACCCTAGTTTGAGAGATTTTCTTCGTGGATATATCTATGGTCCATTCATGGACATAAGACTCGTAGCTTAGCTCATAAAAGCCCCCAACACTTAGACAATTTTAAGAATCTTACCTAGGGTCCATGAGCCCGATTCACAACACATAGTTTTATCTACAGGCCATAATATTGGCTTCATTGATTGGAGTGCACAACAATTTACTTATTGGAAGTGTTCTATGAGTCAATGTACCGGTCGTGGTGTGAAGCACGGGTCGTAGAACCACTTCTTATTGCTTTTTCAGCCCAAGATGGCTGACTTAGAGATGTACCTATATATCCTTCATAAAACATATTGTTACCCAGTATGCCACAAGTCCAAAGTTCAAATATTACAACCAAAACACTAGAATTAGCTACCTACATGTCCAAAAACCTAAAAATTAAAACAAAACACAAATGTTACATCGAAAATCATGGGTTGCCTACCAAATAGTGCCTGATTATCGCGACATGACTTGGACAACTTGGTTCTTCAGACTTCACAAAGTGCCCAAACTTCCATTATCAAGTCATTAGGCCTCTTCATTGACTGACAAATATTTAAGATGAGTGATCATCATTCAATCGAAACATGAGTTGGTCTATTTCCATATCAACCAGTGCTTGCTGATGTCGCTCAACTTGACTACTCAGGGAAGTAGGGGCAGTCATTATTAGCATAATAACACAACTGAGAGGTTGGGGTTAATCCCATAGGAAATCATTGTTGAAGGTAGAAGTGAATCGTTAGACTAAGTGATTGTAGTGATTGTAGGATCTTGGGGGGTTGTAATATTCAAAAGTAATTATCGGAATATACAAATTCTAATTAACAATTTTAATCAGCAAATAAAGGAAGATATTGGGGATGTGCATACATGGGAAACGATCTACCAGTTTGGTCTAAATATTTGACTAAATGAGTTAACATAGAATAAGTAGGCTAGGTTTCTTATAATCTATGTTCAGCTATGAAACACGAGTGTTTCGCATGAATCAATTACAAAATCATACGTGAACCACCGAGGACATGCTTGGCCTAAGAAATCTCAACAAAACCCCTAATACCTTGGCCATTGAATCTAATGGTTGTGGACTTCAACTGAAAGCCCAAGAGGCTTCCAACCATTATATCTATTCCACACTATAATCATTTAGGCTAAGGGAATAAATAGAGATCTAGAGAAAACCCCAAGTTTGCAACTTTAAAATTATAGATGAAACATAATGGATATAAATTCACTCAAATCAACTGCAAATAAGTCAAAATATCAAAGACCCAGTAGATAAATCAAAAATCCATATCAATAGCAAACCCCCAACATAGGAGTTTTAGCCACACATGTTAAAGATTAAAGACTCGATACCAAACATAGAAGCGGTAGTCATGGGTAATAAGATTGAATAGAAGTTAGTCGATTATCACCAACCAATCTACTCTAATTTGCTTCCCAAAAACTTCAATACCGTAACATCCCTTTCTACTCTAAGACAAAAAGTTTTATGTACTACTATCTAAACCATAGAAGACGAATTGTTCTGATATGGTATGATCTGATATGTACAATGTCCTTTCTAAAATTGGTTACATACTTCAGGCAAATGTGTAAAAAATTGTGCTACAAAATGTCATTCGGTAGTCAAGGCCGACCATCGCCGAGCACTTCGGCGATGCACAGACTATGCACTTGACCACTTGCCTTAGAATCATCATCAAGCTTTCTTTTCTGCAACATTAGGCGATCACTCTTCATTCCTATGATTCAATTTGGCGATGCGCCAAAGTATCCATCATATCACCTTCTTGTTAATGTTTTGGGGATTTGAGTGCTGTAATTTTAGGTGATCTTCTATGCTATTTGATAGTGCACCAAACATGCTTTGTGATATCAGCCTTCTTAACTTGCTCTAGAACCTTGGTTGCTAAAATAATAAACAGTCTCTCTTAGTGTTGTATGGATTGCCGAGTGTGTTGGCAATACTGCTTTTCTCTGCCTTTTTGTACTTTTGCTCCTTGTTAAAGATTTTAAAATGTATTTTTCATTTGTGCCCTTTTAATCCCTTTTCATATGATAGCATATGCATATTTGTTAGAAGTTGTGAATAATAGCACAGTAAGGGCAATGTTTCTTTACAAGCTAGCCCTAAAATAAGTCTAAAATATGGAATCACCAACACCCCAACTTAAGTCTTTGCTTGCCTTAAAGCAAATTAAACATCAATATATCCCATTTCAAAGCTTACAAATAGGGCTACAGGGAGTTGTACATACATCTTCACCTTTTTCATCCCTTATTGAACTCCCACAAATAACTTACGTGACATTGAAGCCTCGATAGATAACTAAGGAGTAATTAAAATATGGCTATGCTCAGTATTGCTCATCTGGTTGCTAATCACTGCCCAAAAGCATAACCATTTGCCCTCATGCCAAAAAAGATCTTAAACACTCAAGATTATGATATCACTTTCAAAGGATCTCTTCAACTCTCACTCTCCAAAATGAGAAATGACATGTAAGGTTCAACCCATAGGCTTGCCCTTATTATCAATTGGAGTTCACTTGATTTTCTTCTGGACTAGGATCCCACATGACTTTGCTAGGAATATAATGTCGGGTAAAAGTTTGGTAGGATGGCATATGGTCAGTAGTGGGTTATCCCTCCTTAAAGTCTACATGTTCTTTTCAGGCTTAAAGGTTCTTTTGGTCAATTATTCATCCTTATCTTTTTCGACATCTCTTTTTCGTTTGATTTATCATCCTAAGTGTCTCCCCTTTTGTATGTTTTCTCACAGTTTTTTAGAGGGTCCTCAATTTTCAAGCATTATTTTTCACTGCCCCAGTGATACACCCACATACAATCAAGGTGTGAAAAGGTAAGTAGATCCACAGGTAAGCAAATGGGCCCTCGGTCCCCACATTAAAACAAAAATACTGGGTCCTCAACCCATCTAGAACTGGTATCACATGGGGATTCGAACCCCTCATATCTCTTGGGGAATAAAATCCATGGGTCTTCCAACCTAGCTACCAATTGGATAGTCAGCTAGGGCCAAGTGGTGTGACCATAAATATAATAGTGGGACTTATCCCTCGCGGGAGAAAGAATCCACCTAGCATAATCAAATGAGTCTCATCTCAGAATATCAATCATAGGGCCTTGCCCCATAAAATATAAATCACGGGGTCCTCGACCCAAAATATCAATAATTAAGGACTAGGTACAAAATGTAGTTAACGATGCTTTATGTCCAAGGTAACAACAATTATTTGAACCTCTTTCGAATCGACACCACGGTATCACACACTCGGACGTAACTACTAAAGACTCGGACTACGGGGAGCGTCACACTAGGTCTCAAGCACTCGAACGTGATCACAGAAAACTTAAACTACAAGGTTTGTCATCTAGATCTTAGAGCATAGCATCAACAAATCTCCCTCTCTCTAGTCTAACCAGATCTAAATCCCCAAATCATATCATCTCTCCCATGTCACAATAAACCACTAATTGCTAGGATATGCAAGGAACTCAGAATAGCAGCTAACATCAGTATAAAAGTGCATAGAGTTCAATAGTAAGAATAGAATCAGGCTCAATAGGCAACCTTATTATAACCTCGCCCACCATAGGTAATGGTAATAAAAAAGTTACAATAAAAGTGATATCATAAGTGCCCCTGATATATTGGCCGAGAAAAATTATAGTATGCCAGTAATCAAGTCATAATTTGGTAAGAAATGAACATGTGGTCTCAAGTTTATCCTATCACATCAATATCAGGCAACATATGCCCATAAACATTAGTTAGATTA
>DF358711.1:33830-55936 GCA_000787875.1 Solanum virginianum
GATTAGAATATGTACCTATCTATGGCATCAGCCCATATACGACCCTTACTAGGCCTCCTTGCACTCAACAGTACCGATATATATACATACATGCATCAAAATTATATTATTTACAGTCAACCATACATAGTACAATCTCACCACCACAACACCGTGCATATCAGACACTACTAGCATTTCACATACATTTCAGGCTCAACATGCATATAACTCCACTTAATCTAAGGTTTAGGTTAAACCTAGCCTACTTGGAAAATGTTGGCTCAACTCCGAATGAGTCCAGCTGTGCTTTTCCTTTCCTGATCGTCTCCCAAAGTTGCTTAACTGTTAAAAATAACCTCAAGAAATGGGCAAAACTAGGCAAGAAAAGGTCTAAAATGTGAAAATGGCGCTATATAAAAAATCTAGAACAACAATTCCAAAAACAACCCCCATGACATCCAAAGCGAACAACAAATAAGTCGGCCTTAAATAGGCCTCAGAAGACCGAAAAAATCACCTAAAAATGAAGTTAAAAACCTTGCTAGGGGAACATCCCTTTTCAAAACGTTCTCGATCTAAATTGTCAAAAATCAGATAATAATAGCCAACACCTAGCTAACCATTGTGTCCCCCTTAGAATGTAGAACAATTTTGGCTAAAATTTTGTTCAATCAGGTCTAGATTTTGTTACAGTATCAATAAACAATGTTTTTCAGCAAAAACAACAGCAGTTAAAATAGGAAATTTACCTTGAAACACGCATCAAATATTGAAACCAACTTGACCATGAAGTTCATTGAAAAATTTCAAGTCACGTGATTATTTGATTCACTAAAATCAGACTTCAAATGAAAATTTCATGGGCTGATGAACTTTTTGATAATGGTTGTTCGCGATGTGTTAAAACACATTCCTAGACCATCAGGCTCTTCTCCGTGAATGCAAATAGAGCTGCACGAGTACAAATTCATAGGTCACTAATTCTTCTCCTTGAATGTGGGGTTGTGCCAAGGTTAGCCTCAGTGAACGTGGTTGGGACCTCCGCAAATGGGGAGTGCATATCCTTCTGGTGCTGTACCAACTCAAGTCCCAACTTCTTGAGGCCATTCTCGGGGCTCTCAATATCAATTTTCTACAAAAAGATAGCATAACCACATAGATTTCAACATTTTAGATTTAATGGTGCAGTGGATTTCCTAAGAGATGTAACTCAAGTTCCTTCGGAATTGGTAGTCAATCCTTCCATCTCATCAGGCAATTCCAACTCATAAGCTACCTTGTCAATCCTCCTCATTACCTTATAAGGACCCACATATCTTGGACTCAACTTGCCCTTCTTACCAAAATGAATGACACCCTTCATGGGTCATACCTTCAAAGAAAGTCAATCACTAACTTTTAATTCAAGATCCCTCCTCTTCATATCGGCCTAGGACTTTTTGCGATTTTGGGTCATCTTCAACCTTTCTATAATCATCCTAACCTTCTCAATTGCCTCCATAACCAGATTTGATCCTAACAAAGATATCTCACCAACCTCAAACCACCCAATCGGTGACCTACAACATCTACCATAGAGATCCTTAAAAGGATCCATAACTATGCTAGAATGATAGCTATTGTTATAGGAAAATCAATCAACAAAAAATGATCATCCCACTACCCTTAAGCTCCAATATACCAGCCCTAAGCATATCCTTAAATTTTTGGACAGTTTTTTAGGCTTGACCATCTTTTTTATGATGAAAAGTCATACTAAGTTTAACCTTTGTACCAAGACCCCTTTGGAAGGACCTCAAAAAATGCAACGTGAATTGAGCATCATGATCCAATTTGATAGATAAGGGCACCCCATATAATCTCACAACTCATGAATGTACAATTTTGCATAATCTTTAGCCCCATATGTATTCTTAACCAGTAAAAAATTAGCCGACATTGTCATCCTATCAACCACAACCCAAATGGAATCAAAACCCTTTCTAGTCTTGGGCAACCCAACCACAAAATCCATATTAATCTCCTCCTACTTCGAAGTAGGAATCTCTATGTCTTGGGTTAGGCCACCTGGCTTTGGATGTTCGGCTTTGACTTATTGGCAACTATGACAACCAGAAACAAATTTCGTAATGTCCCTCTTCATACCTTCCATCCAATACAACTCTCTCAAATCTCTATACATCTTGAAAGAACCGGAGTGGATAGGGTAGGAAGAGTTATGAGCCTCATCAAGAATCTTTTCTATCAAGCCATCAACATAAGGTACATACAACCGACCTTAGTACCTAAGGGCACCATATCCCCCTTGGAGAAAACCTCTAGCTTTCCCTCTTTTAACAAGGCCTTCAATTCTAACTAAGAGGGATCAAGATCTTGCTTTTCTTTTACCTCATCAACCAAGGAAGATGTAGAACCATCAACAAAAACAACACCCCGATTATCGACCTCTTCCAACTGATGGACCTCCCTAGCCACCTCTTTATCACCACCATCAACATGAACTAGGCTACCCATAGATACCCTACTCAAAGCATCTGTCACAACATTAGACTTACCGGGATGATAATGCACACTCATGTCATAATCCTTACGAATTTCTAAAAAACCTTCTTTGCCTCAAGTTGAGATCATTTTGAGTGAACATATATTGGAGACTCTTATGATCGGTAAACGTATCAACACGCACTCCATACAAATAATGACGTCAAAATTTTAAAACAAAGACCACGAGGGCCAATTCAAGATCATAAGTACGATAATTATTTTCATTCACTTTGAGTTGCCTAGAAGCATAGGCTATGACCTTACCATATTGCAATAGAACATAACCCAAACCAACATGGGAAGCATCACAATAAACAACAAACCCTTCTAGCCCTTCTGGTAGTGAAAAAATAGGAGGGGACGCAAGCTTATATTTCAAGGTTTGGAAACTCCTTTCACATTCGTCGGTCCACACAAACTTAGCCTTCTTTTGAGTCAATTTACTCATGGGAGAAGCAATAGAAGAGAACCCATTCACAAATCTCTGGTAGTAATCCGCCAAGCCGAAGAAGCTCCTAATGTCCGACGGGGTCAATGGTCTAGGCTAATTTCTAATCATATCCGCCTTTTTAGGATCCACCTTAATACCATCCCCCGACACCACATGACCTAGGAAGGTAACCTTTTTAACCAAAGTTCACATTTTTCAGACTTGGCATATAACTTCTCTTCCATCAATATTTGTAGCACCACCCTCAAATGACCTCTATGCTCATCCTTACTAAGTGAATAGATCAAAATATCATCAATGAAGACCACAACAAATAAATCAAGGTAGGGTTTGAAGACACTATTCAAAAGATCCATGAAGATAACCAGTGCATTGGTTAACCCAAAGGACATGACAACAAACTCATAATACCCATAGCTAGTCCAGAAGGTCGTCTTAAGAATATCACACTCCCTCACCTTCACTTGATGATACCGGTTTGAAGATCCATCTTGAACAAGTGTCTAGCCCCTAAAGTTAGTCAAATAAATCCTTAATTCTTGGAAGAGGATACCTACTCTTGATGGTGACCTATTAAGTTGCCAGTAATTAATACATATTCTAAGAGACCCATCCTACTTCTTCAGAAAGAACACCGGTGCACCCCAAGCTGATCGGCTCATCCTAATAAAACCCCTCTCCAACAAGTCCCTCAATGACTCCTTCAACACCGTTAGAGCCATACGGTAAGGGGGAATAGAAATAGGTTGAGTATCGAGGAGGAGGTCTATGCCAAAGTCTATTACCTTTTTGGGAGAAACACAAGGAAGGTTATTTGGAAAGACATCAAGAAACTCATTTACCAACAGAACTGACTCTATGCGAAGGACTTTGGACTTCACATCCCTAATCCTTACTAGCTGATAAAGATACACCTTAGACGGGTTTTAATGTAAGAGATGAACCTACCCTTGACCACCACATCATGACTCTCCCATTCAAAGATAGGTTCATTTTAGAATCGGTACTTGACCCTACATGTTCTATAAACAATAGTGATACAGTATACAACTCATCCATCCTATAAATGACATTAAAATCAACCATATTTAATTCAACAAGATCACAATGCAATATATTATGCAAGATGCAAATAGGACAATTTCTATAGACTTTTCTAGCAATAATAGATGCACCAATAGGGGTACAAACTTCATAAGACTCACACAACAATTCAGGCTCAACATGGAACTTTTTGGAAATAAAAGGGGTAACAAAAGAAAGACTGGCATCCAGATCAATCAATACATACACATCAAAATCAAAGACTTTTAACATATAGGTAATAACATCGGGTACCTGATAAGCCCCTTGCCTCCCATGCAAAGCATAAAATCGATTGTGCCTTGGGGCACCACCTTGTTGACCACCTCTCCCCAAATGAACTGCATTGGCACCCTGGCCTTGAGGGCAAACATCCTTATCCTTGTTGAGATTTCGAGGGCAATCTATTGCCTTATGCTCTATTTCCCGACAACTATATCAAGCATCGATATTCTTCAACTATGGGCCACTATGACCATTACTACACTTCAAAAACATATCAATAGGACCCACACCACCACCACATTGGCCCCTTAGAATATCATTGGCAAACCTCTTATAGGAAGCATAAGAAGATCCTTTGCCTTGATGAAACAAGCCACCCCTGCGACTTTGGAACTTACCATCAAAATAGGCCCTCTTAGCCTCATGACCTCTCCTCTTCCTCAACTTTTCCTTCTCTATTTGGTCGGCATAGGTCATCAAATGGGCTAAAGTCATGTCACAAATCAACAAAGCAGACCGACATTCTTCACTTACCAAATCAGAAACACCCATAACAAATTTATTCATCCTAGACCTTGAGTTGGCAACCAGGTGTGAGGCATACTTCGAGAGTTGGTTGAACTTGAGGGCATACTCCCTCACACTTATAGACCCTTGTTTCAAGTTCATGAACTCCACCAATTTGGCTTCCCTATGCACAAGAGTAAAGAACCGCTTAAGAAAGGCCTCCTTGAACTCCTCCCATAGAACCACATTATTGACCCCATTCTCCTCCTTCTATTGATTGTACCAGATTTATGCTACCATTTTGAGTTGGTAGGCCGCCAAATCTACCTTATCTTGTGACCTCACACCCATGATAGCCAATACCTTATAGACCTCATCAATGAAATCTTGAGGGTTCTCATCTACCTTAGACCCATAGAATTCTGGGGATTCATCCTCATGAAATCTCACACCCGAGATGCCATTATAAGAGCATGTGAGGCTTAGGCCCTTTGGTTGGCTTGGTTAGCCATAACTTTTCAAGCAAGGAGAGAGCATCTCGAAGCTCTCCAAGAGTGGGTTGTTCCTCGAGAGTGCGAGGTCTCGTTCCTGTTGTGTTAGGCTTGATCTATCATAGAAAAGGGCAATATTTAGGTGGATAAAACCTTACTTTAACTCTATAGCATGACTTAGAACATGAAGAAAGGAAAATATTTTCTAAACGCCTGATAGCCTCTTGCTCATATTTGTGGTGCACAACACAACCATGCACAAGACTCAAATCAACAAAGTGTGTTGGAAGTCGAGGACAATTAATAACCTAGTACTTTGATACCAAGTTTGTCACAGCCAAAGCCTATGGCCTAGAATGACATGGCGTATGGGGAACCCGAAAGGACCCCAAGCAAGCCTCTTAGAATATCATTGCACATCATTGGTCATGGAAGTAATTAAACCACATAATAAGAGTAGAAATAAGGGAAAAGGGCTAAAGGAATACTTTCATAACATAAGCATAAAAAAAGAGAGTCAAGGCTCAATACATAACATTTCCAACAACACTTTTGGTACATATATAATAGCAGGGGCCAAGATAAGCAAACGGACTCACCCTCAAAGTCAATATATACATAAAAGAAAGGTAGTATAAGAACATAGCATAAGATCATAAATATCATCCCCTAAATAGAGGACTCATCAACAAGCTTGAGAGACAATCGTACTAGCCACGTGGAGGAGGAGGGTAATCAAGAATGGCTCTGGCTCCTACATGGTAACATCATGTAGGCATAGAGTAAGCGTTAGTACATTTGAATGTACTAAGTATGTAGGATGCAATTCAAGAATAGGAAGTCAACATAGGCAAAATGCATAATAATATCCAATAGATAACATAATATTAATATGGTATATATGAATGATGCTTGAAGTAAAACATTCTTATATAGAACATAATACATATGTAACAAGTGACCATCAATATAGGAAATCAAGTTACAAACCCCTCGATATGGTTAATGAGATACGAACCCCTCAATATGGTTGTACAGGCCTACTACCCCCCGTACTAGGTAACAAAGGTACAAACCCTCGATGTGGTTATACGGGCCTACTACCCCCTATACTAGGCAGCCAAGGTATCGAACCCTCAATGTGGTTACCCGAGACTACAACTACCGTCTCCCCCTCCTCCCGAGCTAGGCTTGGTCAACTCTCAACACCGTAGAAGTTCATCATGAAATTAACATATATACAACATACTTTCATCATCATAAAGTCATATATCTCATACACCAAGCATTACACCTTCAGCACTCAAGACTCAAACCCTGGACATTTTATCTAACAATTGGTAGGTGTGCAATTCTAGTGTAAAACCATGCAATTAAAGAGTGAACATATGCAATAAATCTTGAAGTAACTCATCCCACCAACACTTGTTAACACCATCATACAATAGACATCAAAACCCTTTATCAAATTTGAAGTTGGATCCAAGATTCATAGCTTTGAACATACTAAAAATTCACACTTTTACAAAACCCCAACATAGTTCATAATCAAATTCATAGTAATAGAATCATATGTAAACTCAACTTGAAAGCATGTAAATTAGATGAAATGGAAGCCTGGGCACCATGGGTAAAAGGACACATTGGTTGAAACCCATATACCTTGACTTTGGTGAATCCTTGAAGAAGATTGGAAATGAAGACTTGAAGCTTGAATGGGAACCCTAAGATTCGGATGAGTTTAGGGACTTGAAATTTGGAGTGAAATATTTATCTAAGTCTTTGAGTGAGTATTTAGAAATGTCTAGTGTGATATAAGGGTGAAATATGGCTATGTATAGGTATTTTCATGCATGGGAACAATGAAGCCCAAGACCAATGAGTCTTGGAAAGAAGAAAAATCTGGTAGCATTTTTTTATGTGCCAAGGGCATGAAAAGCTCTTTCGAAATTGACATTTTGGAAAATAAAATTTTGATGCGGTTGCTCTAAAATCGAGGTTAGACCTATTCTCCACTCAATTTGACCCCCTAATCAAGAATATGAAGTCAGATTTTTGATATCATTCATGAATTTTGAGATATATGGAAATTATGATTCCGGGCATATCTGAGGCACATTTTTGGGCATATTTTGGGGTCATTTCAAATTTGACGCCCCTTGCAGTCTTTAAGAAGCTACAACTAGGAACCCCTACTCTAATGAGCAATAAATAATTGATAGCAAACCATATGGTGAAGAAGCCTGTGGGGATACTTTATGACGTACTCGTCAAAGTGGAGAAGTTTATATTCCTCCCAGACTTTGTGATCCTAGATTGTGAAGTTGACTTTGAAGTCTGAATCATCTTGGGGAGTCCCTTCCTAGCCACTTTTTGAGCAATAGTAGATCTGGAAGATGGTCAAATAAAGTTTAGATTTGAATGACAAAGAAGTTGTCTTCAACATCTGTCCGTCAATGAAGAGGCCAGATGACATAAAAAAGTATGTTTAGGGACTTGGTGAAGTCTGAGTAACCAAGTTGTGAAAGTCATTCTGCGACACTAAATCAAGCTTTACTTGGGAGGCAACCACAGATATTTGATGTAATAGTTCTACTTTTGTTTTTTAGCTTTTGGGCTAGTAGGTAGTTTGATTTTACACCTTTTGGCTGTAATTTATGGATATTGGACTGGTTGCATATATTGTAATAGTGTGTGCTTTGAAAAATATGCAGGTACATAAGTAAGTCAGCCATCCTTGGCTGAAAAGGCATCAAGAGGTGTATCTGTGACTTGTTTTATGGGCCATATGTAAAACTATGACCAGTACATTATTTCTTAAAAAACCTCAAGTGAGCAAAATATTGTGCACTCTGGTCTAGGAGCCAAGTTTATGACCCGTAGATAAAACTATGACCCATGAATGAGACTTGTTGACCCTAGGTAAGTTTTTCTATTTTTTACTAACTGAGGAGGTTTCTACAACCAAGTCTACGGGTTGTACTAAATTTTTCAGCTAGTAGACTAGTCCGTGAAACCCAATTCCTAAAATTAGGGTTCGGGCATTTCATGAAACCAGGATCTACAGGCCATAAAATACACGATAGCCCATAATCGAGGTGTCGTAGAGCTTAGGCCCATTAATTTTGGACCAACTTGGTCAACCCATAAATAGATGGGTCAATTTATTTTTACCCTGTTCTTCCCTTAATTTATGAAAAGTATTTGACCCCTTTCTGAAATATTTTTCAACCAACCACCACCCTAATTTTCTGTCATGTTTCTCCGACCACCTCTACCAATAGGTAGGGTTCTATCCTCCTTGATTAATCCTTCAATTTTTGCATCTTCCTCACTCAATTCGATGTGCTTTTGGCCCTAAAATCCTTTTAATTACTGATATTATGTAATTATAGTGTAATTATTTGATGGATTTGGTAACCCTATTAGTATGGGTATGAATCCATGTTTACCATTATTTATACTCAAAATTAAATCATATATATATGTGTCAATGCTTGAGTAAGTGTTAAAAGCTAGAAAATTATGTATGTGACCTTGTTTATGTGTTTGAATGATGTATATGACATTCATGCCATCACATATCACTTAAATTAAATATGTTTGAAAATTCAATGTGTAAGAGCATAGGTACGTAATTTGATGCTAATTCATTCAACAGGGGTTGGTTGGCTTAGGAAAATGTGCAAAATAATATTCAATAGGGTTGTATGAAAAGAATTGCATATGGGGTGTTAGGTGTTTGAATAAAATCATGTGGGGGGTGCCATAACTTGATTTGATGTTGAATTAACTAAAAAATATATCATGTGGGGTCTATTTTGATAGGCTTGGAAACTCAGGCCTCTGGGGTTTTCAGTCTCTGATGGTCTTCTACGACTCTTGGAAATTTCCATGAGCCATAGTTTCACCTAGTATAAAAATCCAAAAACTTAAAGTTTCTGAGAACCTATTAGATGAGACGTTCTATGTGCTATCAAATATTTCACGACTCGTAGATAGGTCTCGTAGATCCCTATCTGTAACAATTTAAACACTAGAACATTTCTATGACTCATAGATTCTTTTATGAGTCGTACCTGGTCTAGTAGTTACAATTCTAGTAAATAAAATTTATGAATACTGCTTTTATAAGGGTGTTTTATGGCTCGTAGTTTTCACTAAGGCTCATAGAACTGCCTTCAAAGATCCATCTATAACTAAGTCTGAACTGATTTTGATTTTTATTCCATGACTTGTAGGGCTAACCATGTTTGTTAAATATGTATGTTTAAGGTACTATGTCCTTAAAGCCGCCTTGCAATAGAGGCTGAGAGATGAGCCCTCGAGTGATATGGACACCCCTGAGCTTAGTGGTTCGATTGGGAATCTCGGTGTCGGACCTAACTAGAGGATGAGAATCCACAAACACAGGTTGCTGCTAGACTTGGGCCCCATCCTATCGTTGTTCTGTCTCCCTAGTATAAATAAAGAGGCTATAATGATAGTAGGTCAATCCAGATGACTCTATCCAAAGAGGAGTCAAAATTAGAGTTAGGTGATGAGTCAAAGACGGAGTCCTCTGCCACACCACCTAAGGCATCACCATCACCTTAGGACGCTCTATTTAGCTAGTGGTATATTGAGGGTATGCAGAAGATCTATTATTATTGAGCAAGCTACACTTCTATTTTGAGGTTGAAATGGTCGTTTTGAAGATATATAACCTAAGCAAGGCTAGAGTCGATCCTATAAGGAATATGGTAGACCTAGAAGAATTCAAGGTAATTCGGGTTGATTAGCCTGCTTATATACCCAAAAAGGGGTGGGGGGTTTGTAACAACTATGAAATCTAATCCTAAACTAAGAAAAATTTTAAACCAGTATGAAGATTAACTAGGAAATTGTGTTCCCCATGATTTCTAAACTTAGTATTACTAGATAATCGAATTCTTTTCCAATGTGTAGCATGTAGAACGATAAGTTAAGTTCACCAAATCCTGTGCTGTAGGGGAGAGGCGAATTTCACTAAGTGATTTGGTCTATCCCCATAGTGTGACATTACTAACCCTTACCTTTTGATCTAGTACAATATTCTCTTGGCCCAGTTTTGTTAATTAGACAAGAAACATCACGCCAATCCTATTAATTAATCTCTTTTCCTACTCATTACTACCTCAATCCAATCAACAAAACTAGGCGAGTTATGACGTTGGCCATAATGAAAAAGCATTTAGTACAAAAAGAATTAATTAATATATGCATGCACACTCTTCAAGAATTATGAGTTATCTAGTATTACCTTTTTATTATTTCATGATTCCCACAACTGTAGTTGTGGATTTTGCTATTCATGATCAGTGTATATGCAAGAGTTATCAATTTGAATAACACAATTGAGCACTTAGACAAGAAATCCAAACTCTTCACCAAGAATCACAAAATTAAAATTAAAGACACAATAAGTTTTTAAAAGTGTTTAACTCAAGCCATCTACTATTCTTCAGCGTTCTGTAATGTTTCCCTTTATGAAAAATAACCTAAAAATTTTATTTATAGTGTTTAAATTACAAAACCAAAATGGATTAGGATAGCTGGGTCGGTAGACTCTGTGGGAGCTTCTACGGACCGTATAATGTTTTATGGCCCGTAGTTGGCCTTTCGTGGATTGTATCTTCAAATCTGGGGCTGACTTTTATGACACCCTTCTATGGCCCGTATAATGTCTTACAGCCAGTAGGATGTTTCGTTTGATGAATTTTCAGCAACTCCCCACTTTTTCATCCTCAAGGCACAACACCAAGTCTATGGCTCATATAATCTTCTACGGCTTATCTGTATGTCCGTAGACTTTACTTCAAAAAATTACCCTTGACTGGAATTTTATACGAAACTGGATCTCTGGCTCGTAGAATTCTCTATGGCCCATAAAAGGTCTTGTGAAACCTCTACTTTAGCAAAATCTGCTAACTTAGCCGAACAATTGTGCCAACCCTGTATCGCTACAAAAGAAACATAATAACACATTAAATCTACTAACATCACTTTGAGAACACATAAATCTCAATGTTTTTAACCATCAAAAGTGTTGTATTTTGATACTATATCAGCACTCTCAACTTAAATTGTTGCTTGTCCTCAAGCAATGGACTCAATCTACATAAGCAGCAGAGTGACACACAGACCACAATCTAATGGCATACATCACATCAAACTCAAAATGTCAACAATACAATGTCAATAGAAGGAAGTCCCATATCTCTCTCATAATGGTTTTTTTAGATATACTACTTGGGACTTTGCAAAATGACTCACTCTCACAAAAGACATTAACATATGCTCAATACCATATGTTTTGACGTATACTCATCACTTTGATCTTTGTCTACTTGGACTAGGATCACTTTAGGACTTTACTGGATTGTAACGTAGGCTCTGGGGGCTTTGGTATGATGTGTTGGGAATATAGTTAATAAAGCCCCTCCTTGACACTATGATTTTCTATACTTTTTCCCTAACAACAATGGTATTTTTCACCTTATTCTCCCTTTTTCCTATTTCAAGGTTTTCTAGGTGCCTTACTCTCATTTTTAGCTCATTGCCTTTTATTTCATATAACTTTTTTAGCTACCACTCATTTTTCTTGCACCCAAAGAATATTTTTATCCCATTTTAATGAATTATAAGCTTCCCCCTTATTGTGTTTTCCCTTACACTAGCCACCCTCAACTTTGGCTTTCGGCCTGAGTCGAGGTGTACAATATCAAACCTAGGAACGAGGGCCACTTTTGGTAGCACCCTCAACATAAGCCTTTTGCCTCAATCAAGGTGTATAATCTTCAAGGAAGGGCCAGGGCCAATTTTAGGATTTTACATCTAATAAGGCTAGGTAAATTAAGTTTTTAAAAAGAAAAGGGTCCATGTAAGGCTTAATCATTGGGATAAAGGGATACATTACACATTTGGTTGGTTATTTAGGCTAAGTGGACTATTATGAACAATGGCGTAAGATCCTTTCCTAAATGACTAACCTATAGTATAAGTCAGCGTAACAGGGCAAGTTCTAAATTGTAACACAATACATGAATTTAGCAAAGTAAGTTCACACTCACATGACACTGATTACACTGTCAATAAAGACTCTTAGATCATACGTTTTATCTGAAGTTTATCCCTACATATAAGAACAAGCACTGTCATTAGTCAATGCATGGTTACTATCTAGACTAACTAAAAAAAGTTTTGGCTATCAGTTTTCACAAAAAAGTATAAAAACACACATATGCCATAGATATTCGTACTATATGCTACTAATATCACCAACATATCCCAAACATATTGGTTTAATAGAAATAATATATCCATAAGGAAAAAGAACACAGGCAAGAAAATGACCAGAATTAAAAATTTGGGATAGTTATAGGGGAAGGTTACTCAAACATCACTGACGCTTATAAGTACCCATACTCTATCAATAAAGAGGTGCATTGTCCTCAATGCAAACCAAAAATGTAAAATAAAGCATAGATGTCAAAAAAGAATACACCTGGGTGCCTAAGTGCCTGTCACTGACTGAGTATGGCAACCATTAATTGCCTTGTGGCCTCTTCAGTGGTCAAAGCATGACTGGATGGGCTAACACCCCTCATCCTCTCATGCTCTCGAGCCTTCCATAGCTCATCATCATTTCTCAAGTGCATAACAACAATCTCAAGTACCTGCTCCTTTATTAGCCCCGCCTGTAACTTCATTGTATCTGGATCATCATCGGTGAAGGGCTTCTCCCTAAGGGAAGTATATAATGGCTCCTCGAGAGAAAACAAGTCCATCACCAACAATGGGGTACATTATGTGGGAATGCCACTAGTGCAGCAAAAGGTGTAGTCATATCAGCCTAGAACTACTGGATCTCTATATGCAGGCTATATATATATTGGTCATGCTGTGCTCGAACTCTGCTAGACCCATAAATCAAAAACATCTATGTGGACATCCATGATTGTAGGTCGATCCTTAATAGTAGCAACCATGAAATCTTGGACGTGTCTCTCTCACTTTGTAATAGCATGGCAGACCTAGGGCATGATCTACTAAAGTAACTTAGTTAACTAGGTCTCAATGTGGGCCAGTCGCTGCGCCATCGCCTGAATGGATAACGCTGAAACATAGACCATACTAGCGAGTGTTATTTGTTAAGGAAAGTCCTATAGGGCCGGACTAGTAGTAATAGTCCCCATCTCCACATTTGTCTCAGTCTATGGGGACCTCTCTTGAGTAGTAATAACAACAGCGATGGTAGGTAGAGTCTCAGAAGGTGGCTCTATCACGAACATCTCGAGCATCTGAGCTGGCTGGTGCAGTGCTCACCGAAGTTCCACTAAATGATCCTCAACCTTGATCAGGCTAGTATCAAGAGTATGCTGGACCTCAATCAGTGTGTCTAGGTGATGTAGACTCTCTACCCCCAACTCAATATAGAATTTATAGATTAAGCATGGAAAAGGGATGGAGGTAGACCTTTTCAAGGTTGCCTCGTGGATTTGCTTTGCGATGACGCTGAACTATTCCATCTCATCGCCAGCTAAGATACTAGACACAAGAATAACATGGTCTAACGTAAAGGTGTTTTCTGCAAGCATCGACCATATTTGTGACCTCACAATGGCCCACAAAAATTATGTGGGGAAACTAAGGGAGGCCTTCATAATGGCCTCAGAAGAAGTGGCTTCAAAGCAAGATCCAGGTCCTGCTCTGCAACTTGTGCTGCCACAGATTACTTTTTCCCTATCCTAAACGAGCCGATTCAATAGAAATTAAAGAAGTGGCTTCAAAGCAAGATCCAGGTCCTGCTCTGCAACTTGTGCTGCCACAGATCTCATCAAGTCGGGTTTGTGGCTCTTGTCTTTCATCAGGGCCTTATCCTTAGTCTAACCTAATCTGTGGTCATACAGTTCTATGGATCTGGTGGTTGAGAACTCGAGCCCGAACAATATATGGCGGAGGCTAGTCTTTGAAATGTCCATCTGCCGGCCCCTCACTCTAGTGTGTATCAACGTAGGATGAGCGAGGGGATTCATCCCCTTGGGAAGAGTTCTAAGTATTCTAGAGGCGTAAGATGTGTAGAAATATCAAACCATGGTCGGGGAGTATATCCCCGGTGCTTCGGCTAGCCACCAGAGCCCATATCTACTAATAGTGTCTTAGAGGCCGAGGTGATGTCACCCAAGTTTCACCTCTATTTTAGAGGATAAAGCGGTTGTTGTCGAGATATAAAACTTAGCCAAGGTTAGAGTTGAACCCATAGGGAATACGTAGACTCAAGACAAATTCAATAATTATCAATTCAAGTAGTTAAAAAAGTCAATTCTGCGAAGGGGGTGTTTTGCAATAACTAATAAGAAAGTAAACTAAACTAACTATCATGAGAGACAGTTAATAATAGATTGCAACTAAGGTATTATGTTCCCCATGATTCCCCAACGTAGAATCACCGGATAACTCAATTATAGTCTAGTGTATAGCATATAAGATGGTAATTTAAGTTCACCAAGCCATTTGGTCAAAGGTGAGAGGCAAATTTCACTGTGCAACTATGCCCATCTCCATAGTATGCAATACTAACCATTATCTATAAGTCCTTGTACAACCTCCCCTTGGCCCAGTTCGATGGATTTGATGAGAACATATCAATTGAATCTTGTTAATCAATTTTTTATTTATTCATTACAACCTTAGTCTAGTCAATAACACTACGTGGGTTATAATGTTGGTCACCATTAAAAAATATGCAAACCAAAGAGAATTGATTAGTACATGCATACGCTCATTCCAAGAATTGTAACGTAGGCTCTGGGGCTTTGGTATGATATTTTAGAAAAATAATGACTACTGGCACTCCTTGAAACTGTGATTTTCTACACTCTTGCCCCACCAACTCTGTCCTTTTTCACCTTATTCTCCCTTTTTCCTTATTCAAGCTTTTCCGGGTGCTTTCTTCTCATTTTTCAGCTTTTTTGCCCTGCTTTTGTGCTTCTTTTTGCCTTTTTAGTTCAATCTAAGGAATCATTTATTTTTCTTGCACACGGTACATGATTTTTCTTATTTTTCTCCACATTCCTAACTCTCCCCCTTATTGTTGTACTTTTACCCTTACATCAGCCACCCTCAACTTAGGCTTTTAACTTGTGTTGAGATGCACAATAGCTATCCTTCAAACCAGGGCCACTTTTGGTAGCCACCCTCAACTTAGGCTTTTAGCCTGTGTTGAGATGCATAATATCTATCCTTCGAACTAGTGCCACTTTTGGTAGCCACCCTCAACATAGGCATTTTGCCTCAATCATGGTACACAATGCTTAAGACCTAAATTCAGGATTTTTCAATTGATAAGGCTAGGATAATCAGGTGTTTAACAAGAATTGGTACATATAAGGCTCAAATATTTGGAACAAGGGATATATCATCATTTGGTTGGTTATTTTTAGGCTAAAGTGGAATATTTCAGAACAAAGGCCTAAGATCCTTTTCTAATCCATTTAATCTACAATCTAACTTACAGTAATAGGGCAAGTTCTAAATTAGCACAAAATACATGAATTTAGAAAAATAAGCTCACACTCACATGGTACTGCATACATTATCAAGAAAAGACTCACAAATCATGCTTTCTATCTCAATTTAGCTTAACCTATTAGAACAAATGTTGTCAAACACCTAAACATGCATAGTTACTATCTAGCTACTAATCAAAAATTTTAGTGGGTATCGTTTTTCAAAACCAAACATAAAAAACATGCTATATGCCATAAGTATTAGTACTATATGCTACAAATATTATCTAAGCATCCTAAACGAGCCGATTCAATAGAAATTAAATATCCACAAGGAAAAAGAACACTTGAAAGAAAACCTCGAGATAAATAATATGCATAGTTATGGACCATAAATTACTAAGACTTCACTGTTGCCCATAACTATCCATATCCCATCAAAAAAGATATGCATTATCCATAATGCGCAAAATCAAGCAAAATAAACACATAAAGGGGTAAAAAAATTACCTGGGTGCCTAAGCGTCGATTTCTGGCTGAGTCTAACCATCCCCCTCTTGCGGGATAATCCCCTCAGCAATAGTAATTTGTCTAGAGGGTACAATACCCCTCAACTAATCATACACACGAGCTAGTTGCATCTCCTCCTCGTGCCTTGATCTCTTTGTGGCAAGCTTGACCTCCTCAGCCTCTGAGAGCTTTGCATGTACATTTCTCTCCATTTGCTCCTAATTTGTGCATGGTATCTTCTTGAGAGAAGTCTTTGTAGGCTCCTTAGAGGCAAATAAATCTAACATCAGCATCGCAAAAGTCATCTCTGGTAATGTGACTAGTACAACTAGCGATTCTGTCATATCAGGCCAGAGCTGCTGGATCTTCGACAATAGGGCTAACAAATCTGAAGGCCAGGCCTCCGCTAATCTTTTCTCTACTTGCTCCTCAAAGGTATACGGGCATCCATGGTGAAAATATGATCTTGAATGGTAGCAATAGTGAATGCCCGACTCTAACCTTTTGAGTCTGAGATAGATTGTCGAACACATGGCCTAATTTGCTGAAAAGGTTAAGTCAACTAGGCCTTAGCATATGATAATTGCTAGACCATGGCCTTAACAGAAGTGGTGGACATATTGACTATGCCCGTTGTATGAGTTTGTGAAATAGTGGGCTTTGGTACGGTAGCAACAATAGTGGGCCCCCTCTTCTCATCTACACTATGCTTTGAGGGCCTTTCCTCTATAATAGTACAACCAGTGGTAGTGTCTCTCTCGGAACCCTCAAGTGTGGTGCCATAACAAACATCTCTGGCGGAGGTAGAGGTTGTGCTCACTGGAGTGCCACCAAGTTCTCATCAACCTTGTTCAGGCTAGGCTCAAAAGTGTGTTGGTCCTCAACTAACTGGTCTAGCTGGTGTATCAGCCGGTTGCATGATGGAACAATAGCCCACCAAAATTTTGTAGGGAAGCTGAGTAAAGCCTTGATGATAGGAACCATGTGGGTGGTGACCCAAGCAGGTTCAAGACCCTACTCTACAATAAGCCCGGTTACACATCTTAGTAATGTGGCTCAATGCTTAGGATCCTTCATGATCAATGGGTTCTTGGCCTGTCCCAATCTACAATCAATCTCTTATGGATATGGAGGCATGGTACTTAGGACCAAAAAGCATACGACGGATAGCGTCTTCTAATACATCTACTCATCGACCTATCACTCATATCTCAACCACCCTAGGCTGAGTGAGAGGTTTCTTCCCCTTCGAAAGAGAACACTGGATTGTGGCTACATAAGATGCATAGAACTCCCTCACAAGAACTGGGTAGTACTATCCAAGTGGCTCTGTCCACCACATGAGACCATGATGAATCATCATGTCCTATAGATTGGGGACACGGCTAAGGCCATCAAAAATCACCTTGGCCTCCTCATAGATTGAACGGGTCAGCTTGCCATGCTTCTTTAGCTACATGCCCTCAAAATATACTACCTCTAAGTCTTTAAAACACCAATGCTTAGTAGAGGCATCTGGTGCTGATGATGATGATGGTGCAACAAAAGACTCGACATCTGCTCCTTCCTCAAGGTTCTCCTCAGAACTAGACTCCTCCTCGGATGGAATCATCTGTGGCATATTTCTCCCACTCTCGTCACTACCTTCCCTTAAGACAGGGAAGGACAAGTAACCAGAGCCTGAGGGTACCGGGCGCTAGCACCAACTCTTGTCTGTGGTTAAAAAGCCTATAGGTCTGGCTGGACATCAAGTATCTCTAATGACTTGCTCAGCTGAGGGGTCTGCTCATCACCCGATTGCTTGTCATCTGAAGGCTCATCCCTGAACTTTCTCCTTAAAGCCTCAATATCAACATGTCTACCATTTAGGGCCATAATACCTTAAACATAGACATAAATATACCATGGTTAGCCCCAAGGATCAAGAAATGAAATGTAAAATTTTTCTAAGTAAAGTTGCAAAAAGGCTCTATGAAAGCCCCTTTACGAGTCATAGTGAATATTATGAGTCATAGAGTGTTCTCATAGAATTGAAATTTAGAATAATTTGTCATTGGAAAACTCTACAAGACCAGGTATGACTCGTAAAGTGACATACAAGTCATAGACTGGGGTAGTAAAGAACTGCAGTGAATAATAAGTTTCAGGCAGGGGTCTATGAGACTTATCTATGAGTTGTAAATTAGTCTACGATTCGTAGAAGGACTCATCTGATAGAAACTCAGACATATCAAGTTTCTAGAATTCTTCATGAGTGGTAATTATGACTTGTAGATTACTTTACGAGTACTAAAAGACACTCGTGGACCAAAAATCTTCGTCACCTGAGTTTCTAAGTCCATCACACGGAACCCAAAAGAAGTTTTCAACAACTAACGATCAGCATCGAAGCAAGAACACACACTTACAAGATTGGCACACAATAACCATTCCCCCAAACCTACTTTAAACATACTCACCCCATTAAAAATTGTTAAACATCCATTATCCTATGGTTCTGACCATCCCTAATTCATTCATGTTTTATGTACCTATGTTATCAACCATCAATTCACAATCATGAATCATTCAATCCCATATGGTGGATGATTTAATAGGCATGAACAAGTAGCATTCACAAACCTAAAATGCCCGATTCTGGATTCAATTAATCAACTCAACTAAGGGCAAGTTAATTTCATATAACATAACAAAAATTCCTACAATGATTTCATGTTTAAACACCATACCATCATAATCATCAACTCGATCAATTAAATAAGGCAATTTAAGGGTTTAAAATTAAATCAAGAATTTATCAAGAGTAGAGACTATTTGAAGAAAAGAGCGAAGATAAATGATCAAGAAAACCTTAGATGCTGGAAATCTCACCAGAAATCAAGTCACAGCGACCGAAAATTGATTCGAAAATGGAGGGGAAGTGAAAGCGAAGTAAATTTTAGTCAATTTAGGTCAAATTGGGGTAAAAATAATATGTACCCCTTTAATATTTTTACTGGGTCATCAGAAAAATTTACTGGGCCTGGGTCTAGAAAACCACGATTATGAGTCGTAGATGGTTCTACGATTCATAAATCATATTTTCATAAAACCCTCCATACTTAACAAAATTTTAGAAAACTTGCCTTGGTCCATGAACCCCATTCATGACTCATAGTTTCACCTATAAATTATAATATTGGCTCATAGATTAGAGTGCATATTTTTGCTGCTTACTGGAAATCTCTACGAGATAGGGTACGAGTCGTAAACTACTTTACGACTCGTAGATCGAGTCGTAGAGATTGAACCTGATGCTCTTCTTAGCCAAATTTGCTGACTTAGTCTTGTACCTACATACTCTTCATAAAATACATTGTTACCCTATATGCAACAAATCCATTGTCCCAAATTGTATTCAAAACAAAACAAAAATAACTACATATGAATCCAAAAATAGAAAATTAACCTATAACTATGCTTTCACATCAAAAACATTAGGTTCCCTCCCAAGTAGTGCCTGATTTATTATTGTGACATGACTTAAACAAATTGGTTACTCAGACTTTATCAATTGCCCAGACTTTACTCTTGAGCTCATCTGTATACTTCATGGACAAATGGATGTTGAAGACAACTTCTTCCTTATTCAATCTAAACCTGAGTCGACCAGCTTCCTTATCCACTAGAACCTGTTCGGTGGCTAGGAATGGTCCTCGTATGATGATTGGAATGTTGAAGTCAACCTCATAATCTAGAATCACAAAATGTGTAGGAAATATGGATTTTTCCACTTTTACCAGCACATCATAGAGTATCCCCATAAGCTACTTCATCGTTCAATCCACCATTAACAACCACATTCTAGTTTGAGTAGCGACACCCAGTCCCAACTTCTTGTAGACTGCAAGGGGCATTAAATTGATACTGGCACCTAAATCAGATAGTACCCTTGTAAACTCTACATCACCTATAGTGCAAGGTATAGTCAAAGCACCAGGATCTTTATCCTTCTGAGCTGAGGATTTCATCATGATAGCACTGCAATGCTAAAACTCTTGAGAAAGCTCCTAACTCATAGTGCGCTTCTTGGTAACCAAGTCCTTCATATACTTGTCATAGACCGGCATTTTCTCTAAAGCCTCAATGAGAGGGATGTTGATAGATGGTATTTTAAGTATGGAAATAAAGTTTTGAACTTGTCTTCCTCCTCCATATTTTTTATTCTTTCAGGAAAAAGAGGAGGAGGCCTAGGGATGGGCTTAAACTTCTGTGGTGCTTTAGTTGCATCACTCACCCCATCCTTGCCATGATTATCTCCTTCATCCGCTTCTTTTTTTGCAACCATCTCCTTACGAACATCTTTATCATCAACTGACATAGGAGGATCAATAGTGTTCCAGCCACCCCTAGTTACCACCATATATTGCCCTTCGTTCTTAAGATTTTGATCTGTATTCCTAGGCAATATACCCTTCTGATGCTAGCTCATCTGAGTTGACGCTTGACCAACTTGTTACTAAAGATGTTTAATAGCCATAGAATGTGACTCTAATTTCTGATTTATGCTTGAGATATTTTATTTCATGCCCTTTATAGTTTAATCTTATGAGTTAGCCTTCTTTAACAAGTGGTCAAATATTTCCTCAATTCTAGAATTTCAGTACCTACATCACCATTGTGTGGTGGCACATATGGACCATTTTTGAAGCCTTCTATGTGACCTCAATCTGTATCTAGTCCCCTATTCCTATCATAATAACCGCCACAGTTGTCTCTGAATGTTCCATCTCTACCATAGTTCTGACCTTGGTTTCCTTGACCTTGACGGTAATAGTCTTGATTGGACCTTTGGGCGTTGGTTCGATAACCTCTCATCTGATCATTCACAAAACAAGTGTCCTACTCGTAGTATGGCTCCTCGTACATGGGTTCGCATGGAAGTTGGTGAGCCACTACATTATCTCTCTCTTGGTTCTGCTTGATCACCAGATCCATGCTTTTGTGAAGTTGAGCAAGTTGTATAATTTCTACATTAATTTTGGCTTGCTCTAAACCTACACTAATAACCTATGAACCCTTAGTAGAAGCTCTATCTTGCTATCACCATGCATGATTCATGTTGACAACTTGCTCCATATACTCAGCAATCCTTCCAAATGGTTGATCTAGAAACATGCCCCCCAGGATAGTGTCAACACAAGCTTGACTATTCTTTTAAAGGGCACGATAGAAGATCTCAACCAACGCATCAAAAACTATCTTGTGGTAAGAGATGCTTCTCATACATTTAGTAAACCTCTCCCAAGTAGTGCTTATCGAATCACTAGGAAGTTCCTTAAAGTTGTTGATCTGGTCCTTTAACTTGAGCTTCTTCTATCTAGGGAAGTACCTCTCCAAAAAGGCCTTCTACAAATCTACTCAGCTAGTGATTAAACTATACGGGAGCTCATATATCCATAATGTAGCATTGCTTGTAAGAGATAATGGAAAAATACGATGTCCCACAGCATCCATAGATAGATTATGTGTTCCCATTACACTATTACAAACAAAGGCCACATTGTGCAAGTGGCTATGTGGATCCTCTTATGGTAAGACTGCAAATAAAACATGGTTCAGCAGTATTTGAAGTAACCTACTAAAGACTGTGAACTTTGTGTTTGCTGGTAGTGGTAGCAACAAAATAGCTCCAGTAATATCCGTAGCCATGGAGTTTAACTTGTACTGATTCCACTGGTAAGATTAGTATTGAACTCTCGAGGCTATGAAATATCCTCCAAAGGAGATAGGTTCTCATTCCTA
>DF358711.1:60476-83309 GCA_000787875.1 Solanum virginianum
ATACCAACTCCCGAACCTATCAAATCACCCTACTCAAAACATCGGGTCACAACATGGCCTTACTTAGGGTCAACTAAGTCATAGGAATAGCAATAGAAGAGAACCTTCTCACAACCTTTGATAATATCCTACTAACCCAAGATGCTCCTAATATCCAATGAAGTCTAAGGACTAGGCTAATCTCTAATAGCCTTTACTTTACTAAGGTCCACTTTAATACCATCACCCGGCACCACACATCCTAGGAAGGCAACTTCTTATCACCAAGATTCCCATCTCTCCTACTTAGCACCTAACCTTCTTCTTTGAACTTGTAGTACTACCCTCAAATGATTCACATGCACTACCTCATTAGGGAACGAACCATATTATCATCACCAAAACCACCATAAACTTATTAAAGTGGGGACTAAAGATCTTACTCATGGGTCTTATAGGCATACCCATTGTACTAGTCAAACCAAAGTACACTACCAAAAATACAAAATATTAGAAAGGACATTCAAAGCCTCATCTATCACCAACAACAATTTTATAAACAAAATAACTTAGGTTCAACACCTTTATTTCTCACAAGATGACAGATGCAACCCCTTAGAGATCAATTAAACCTGAAGACAAGCAATAGACCTACCTCCCTTGCTACTACTTAACAATCTCCCACTCAAAGATGGGGTCTTTAGGGATTCAGGATCTAGCTCTATGGGTCCTACCATCTATGAAAACATTGCATGCATGTAACTATTCCATCCGTAAAATGATATCAAAATTTACCATACCAACTCCAACAAGCCACAAAGTAAGACCTAATGCAATATAAACCCAGATCAACACCCATAAACCTTCTAGCAATAATATACCCAACAAAAGAATAGACACCAAGGATCCACACAATAACTTGGGCATATAAGAAGGCCCACTAGCAACCCAAAAGAATAGAGAAGAAATAGTGGGACACTAGCCTATCAATGCATCCACAACAAAGCCAAGGAAACTTCAACTTACAGTAATAGCATCGGGCATCTCATCCCCCCTGAGCAACTTGATTAACACGACCACCTTCATCTACAGGTCGGCCACCTTTCACCTCTTTCGAACATACGAATAATCTTTTAGCTTGTGACCTACTTTCCTACACCCATAACAAGGATTGAGCATGGGCCATCATAACCTCTATCACATTTTTGGCACCTAGCATAAGGCACTACACCACCTCTATCTCTCCCCTTAGAGCTTTGGAACTTACCAACATTATGGGTCCTCTTGGCCTCACTATCTCCCCTCCCACCACTAGAAGTCTCGCGAGCACCCACTTGATGATCGAGGTGAGTTGCTAATTTTGTTGCTGCTTTGGCAACCACCCATAGAGCACCATAAATCTCCACATTCATCATAGCACCATCCTAACTAGCTTGAGATATATATCCTATAATGTAACAATTAGGTGTTAGCAAGAAGCCCTATGGGACCTAACTCTACCGCACAACATGGATCTTGAAAAAGTGAAACATTTTCTAAAATGTCTCATATCCTTCTACTCATAGTTGTGGTGCACAAAATAACCATGAATAAGACTCTAATCTATGTAATGTGTTAGACTCTGAGGTTCTAACAACCTAGTGCTCTGATACCAAGTTTGTCACGACCCAAAATAGGGCTTAGACATGACATAGCGAATGGGGAGCCCGAAGGGTCCCCAAAATGCCTTTTAACTTATCATTATACATCATTGGTTGCGGAAGCATTTAAATGACGTAAAAGAGTAGAAATAGGGGCAATGAGACTAAGGGGAAAACTTGCATAACATCATAAACAAGGGCCAAAGATTCAAGGCTCATATCATAGATACATAGCATGTCCAACAACACCTCTACTCTATAGATAAGAGCGGGGGTCAAGACAAAGCCACTGGGCTCACCCTCATAGTCTAAATAGAAAGTAAAGAAGAGTGTCCAATACTTAATAAAAGAAACACATACTAAAGTCCTCGAACTGGAGGACTTACTAACTAGCTTGTGTAGTACAGAACTAGCCATGTGGATGAGAAGGATGATTAACTTAGGCTTCGATCCCTACATGGTGATATCATGTAGGCAAGAGTATGGGTTAGTACGTTCGAATGTACTAAGTATGTAGGATAGAATGCAACAATGGATAGGCATCATAACCAAAATGCATAATATTAAGCAATAGACATAATATAATAATACGGCATATATGATCAATGGTTAAGTAAAACATACTTAAGTAACTCATACTCCTATAGGATATCATATGTGAAGAAGAGACCAAGATAGCTATTTAAGGTATAAACCCCTCGATGATTATGTTGTAAAAACTGCTCACATGGTTGACAATAATCAAACCTTATCAACACGATAATGAATAATAGCCCTCTCACATGGTTGATGATGAGTACAAACCCATAAAATGGTAACCCGGGCTCTTGTCCCCTCAGATCGGATATGGTATACAATAACACTTCATATAGAGTATATCATATACAAAATCTTTTTTAATCATCATATAGTCATTGATATCACATCTCATGCTTTTTTCCTTTAACTCCTCAAGAAACCACATCCAGACATTTTATCAAACACTTGGCGGGTGTGTAATTCTAGTATAAAACCATGTAATTTAGAGATGAAAGCATGCAAAAAAATTCATTATAAAACCATCAATCAACACCTTGCAATACCTTCAAGCAATATACATCAAAACCCCTCATCAAATCTTACAATAGATCTAAGATTTCTAACTCAAAACGTAGCAAAACATGTTCATGAGTTAAACATAGTTCACAATAGTTCGTAGACATGCTAATAATAGTAAACCCATTTGTAAAATAAATTTTAAGTCATGCAAATTGAGTAAAAAGGAGATTAGGGTACCATGGGTGGAAGAACCCAATGGCTAAAACCTACATACCTTGACCTTGGAGAGTTTCTTGAAGAAGATTTGAAATGGAGGCTTAAAGCTTGAATGAAATACTTAGATCTGGATGAGTTTTGGGACACTCGATTCTTGAGGATGACTTAGGGCTTGACTTGGTTTCCTTGAATTCCAACAAGACTTCTTGAAAACCTTGAGAATGGATGGAGAATTTCATGAAGATTAGAGTGGATTTTGAGAGGCTTTTGGTTGGTTTTTAGGGCGCAAAATGACTAGACAATGAGTGATTTTCATGTATATAGGTATAGGGTTATGACCCAATTGCCCTGGACTGAAAAAGAGTAAACTTTAGAATTTTTTGAACTTGTCTGCGTCAGGACTGCATCATGGACCCATGGCGGACAACTACTGTTTTTGCAAAGTTTCAACAAAACTTATTTTTCTTTGTATGGACAAAGTATACCTTATAAGCATTCATCATCCCACATAATGTTACCCTCTGAATAAGAATATGCGGTCAAATTTGTGAAATTCTGAAGTGATTTTGAGATACTTAAAAAAATACATCATAGGGTCTTTCCGAGCTACATGGAGAGGTGTTTAAATATCCCCGATTTAAAATATAAGCGAATTACAATTATAGGGGTATTCCTAGGAAAGTTTACTTCTCCTTTTTCACCCTTGAATTGTATGATTTTAAATAAGTATTATGAACCCACCATGTGTTTGATAAAATGTCAAGTCAAGAATTCTTAAGTTATTGATGATCTATTTCATGATTTACAAGTCAAGTGACTATGGTGATTAAGGGCTTTCAAGTATGAATTGAATTTATTAAATTATGTATGATTTTAAAAGTTTCAAGTTAAGCCCAATTTAAAGGATTTTACCTCTTGTAAGCTATTCATGTTTAAGCCAGGGTTAATGTATGATTATGATCTACTCTCATGTTTCACGTTAGGCTCACTAATAGAGGTCAAACATTTTGTAAGAGCAACTCATGTCATATTTCATATTTCATACAAGTTAAACAAATATGATTATTTCAAGTATTCTATGGGATTTGACTTAGAACCAATTAAGGTTTAAGATGGGGGCTCGACTCAAGGGGTCCTTATATAAAGTCTTTAGTCTTTAAACTATGTGCCACCACAGGATTATGATTATTACCCTTGCTATACTAGTGGATCCATCTTTTTCATGTTATCACGTTCGGTTTGCCTTGGCAAGTAGACCACACCTATCCAGGGGTGTCATGCCTATTCCACCTGACCGATGGGGTGTCGTGCCTTAGATTCCAAGTTTTAGTTACTTGGTCTATGTTGGTTAAGGTTTCCTCCCACATATGTATTATGTTTTATGGATGTTGAATATTTTACAAGCATGTTTTACTTCAAGCATTGATCATGCATGCCATATTGAGATTACACTTAACTACTGCTTATTATTATGCATTTTGACTATATTGGCTTATGTATTATTGCATTGTATCCTACATACTTTGTACATTCAAACATACTAACACATACACTATGCCTACATAATATTATCATGTAAGGATCGGAGAATCTTTCGATCATTCCCCACGTGGCTAGTACGATCCTTTGGAGCAAGCTTTGGCGAGTCCTCAAGTACGAAGACACTATCTATGTTGTTCTTGCTATTTTGAGATTTTTTTATGTTGAAAACTTTTTATAATGAGGGTGACACTGGAAAGTGTCTTGGCCCCTACTCTATTCCATGTTAGAGGTGTTGTTGGATATTATGATATACTTATGCTATGATCTTGACTCTTGAAAATTTTATGATTATCAAATACTTCCCTTAGTCCCGTATCCCTTTATTTATATCTATTGATTGTTGTTTAATTTGCTTCCATGACCAAGAATGTGTGATTGAAATTCTAAGAGGCATGTTTGGGTCTCGTCGATTTCCCATTCGTCATGTCACATCTAGGCCCTAGGCTTGGGTCATGACAAACATGGTATTAGAGCACTAAATTATTAATAGTCCTTGGAATCTAACACACCGCGATGACTAGAGTCTTATTTATGATTGTGAAATGCGTAACAACTATGATTGGGAGGCTCTGAGGTCTTTTATGAAATGTTTCACTTCTTCATACTTTATATCATGCTTTAGATGTAAGTGTTAGGATTTGCCCCTAATTAATGCTCTTTGCTCTTCTAGATCATGTCAATTCCGAGAGGGAGACTATGGAGAGCTCATACACTTGAAGAGCAATTGGCCCCTCCCACTCCTCAAGCTCCTCAAGGAGGAGGGGTAGCCCAAGGTGAGTTTCAAGATGCTGTTATAATATTTGCTCACTTTATGACCAACCAAATTAACATAGGGGCCCTAGACCCTCATACTCCCACTCTGGATTCTAGGGTAAGGGATTTCACTTTATTGAACCCACTAGAGTTCCATGGATCCAAGATAGTTGAGGATCCCCAAGAGTTCATAGATTAGGTGTACAAGGTGCTATCCATCATGGGGGTTAATTCGAAGGAAAAGGAGGACTTGGCGGCCTACCAACCCAAAGCAGTGGCTCAAATTTGGTTTAAACAATGGAAGTTAGAGAAGGGGAATGATAATGCTATCCCTAATGAAGAGTTCAAAACTGCATTTCTCAAATGGTTCTTTCCTATCGAGCTAAGGTAGGCAAAGATGATAGAGTTTATGAACCTTAAGCAAGATTGCATGAGTGTGAGGAAGTATGCCCTCAAGTTCAACAAGCTATCCAAGTATGCTCTACAATGGGGTGTTGAGCCTTGATCAATGATGAAGACATTTATGTTGGGAGTGTTTGACTTGGTTAATGAAGAGTGTCGTACTACCATGCTAGTAGGTGATATGGACGTTTCCCAGCTCATGACATATGCCGAATAAATAGAGGGGGAAAAGCTTAGAAAAAGAAAAAAGGTGAGTCCAAGAGGGCTCATTTTGAAGGTGGTTTCCAAGGTTTCAAGGGTGGTCAGTTTCCACAAGGCCATAAATTCCAAGGCCAAGGGTCATTCAATGCTCCTACGAAGAGGTTTACCGATGATAATAAGGTGACCAACCCAAGATTCCAAGGTGGCAATGGAGGAATGATAAATCCTAGATGTCCAAGATGTGAAAGGAATCATAGCGGTTGATGTTTGAGGAATTCTACTGCTTGCTTTGGTTGTGGTGAGATGGGTCACAGGGTTATTGATTGTCCTTATGCTCAAAATAAGGTAGAGATGGTCATCCACAAGGCCAATGGGCAAATATAGGTCAAAAGGGAAGAGGAGGCCAACAAGGGGGTGCACCAACGCAAAATAGATGCTATGCTCTTAAAGGTAGACATGGGGTGGATGAGGTGCCCGATGTCGTCACTGGTATGTTAAAGGTTTTTTCTTTTGATGTGTATGTATTGTTAGACGTGGGTGTCTCTTTCTTTTATTACTCCTTTTGTTACCAAAAAGCATCATGTTTGTCTCAAATTGTTATGTGAACCTCATGAAGTGTCAACCCTTGAATTTTAGTCATTTGTTGCTAAAAGAGTCTATAGAAATTGTTGATTGTTCATATTGCATAAAGTCTTATCTTGTGATTTTTTTGAATTAGATATGGTAGATTTTGATATCATTCTTGGGATGGAGTAATTGCATGCTAATTATCCTTCTATTAATTGTAGAGCCCGTAGGCTCAAATTCCAATTCCCTGATGAACTCGTCCTTGAGTGGCGATGTTGTATTCAATCATAGATTCATTTCTTGTCCTAAAGCCCTAAAGTTGATTTCTAAGGGTTGTCATTGTCATTTTATGATGGTTAGGGATGTTGAGTCCAAAGTCCTTCCTATTGAGTCGGTTTCGATTGTTAATGAGGTTCTTAATGTCTTTCCCGATGAGCTTCCCGGTATTTCTCAAGAAAGGAAAATAGATTTTCGTATAGACCTCCTTCCTAATACATAACCCATTTTTATTCCCCCTTACCTTATAGTCGCAGAGAAATGAAGGATCAATTGAGAGATTTATTGGAAAAAGATTTCATAAGGCTTAGTAAGTCACCTTGGGGTGTACTGGTGTTATTTATGAGAAAACCTGACGGTTCTCTTAGAATGTGCATTGATTACAGCAACTTAATAGAGTCACCAAAAAGAACAAGTACCCTCTACCAAGGATTGATGACCTTTTTGATCAACTTCAAGTGGCTAGTCACTTTCCTAAGATTGATCTTCGTTCCGAGTATCACCAACTAAAAGTAAGGGAGTGTGAAATTCCCAAGATGGCTTTCCAGACTAGGTATAGGCACTTTGAGTTTGTGGTCATGTCTTTTGGGTTGACTAATTCACCGACTATATTAATGGATCTCATGAATATGGTCTTTAAACCCTACTTTGACTTTGTAGTTATTTTTATTGATGATATCTTGATTTATTCCCATAGTGAGGAGAAGCATGTAAATCACTTGAAGGTGGTGTTTCAAATCTGGAGGGAGGAGAGGTTGTATGCTCAATATGAAAATTTTGAGTTTTGGTTGAAAAAGGTTGCTTTTCTAGGCATGTAATGCAGGGTGATGGAATTAAGGTGGATCCTAAGAAGACAGAGGTGATTAGAAATTGACCAAGACTCTTGACTCCATAGGATAATAGAAGTTTCTTGGGTTTTGCTAGTTATTACTGGAGGTTTGTGAATGGCTTTACTTCTATTGCTTCCCCTATCACAAAGTTGACCCAAAAAAAAGGAAAAATTCATGTGGACCGATGAATGTGAGAAGAGTTTTCAGACTTTGAAATATAAGCTTGTCTCCGCTCCTATCTTGGCTCTACAGGAACGGTTGGAAGGGTTTGTAGTGTATTGTGATGCCTCAAGAATTGGTTTAGGGTGTGTTCTGATACAAAATGGTAAGGTAATAGCATATACCTCTAGACAACTTAAGGTGCATGAAAAGAATTATCCCACCCATGACCTTGAATTGGCGGTTGTGGTATTAGCTTTGAAAATTTGGCATCACTACTTGTATGAGGTTCATGTTGATGTGTTTAATGACCACAAAAGTCTTCAATATGTGTTCACCCTAGAAGATCTTAACTTGAGGAAATGAAGGTGGTTAGAGCTCTTAAAAGAATATGATATAAGTGTGTATTATCACCCTGACAAAGCTAATGTTGTGGCCGATGGTCTAAGCAAGGTTTCCATAGGTAGTAAAGCTGAAATGACCCCAAAAAGTGCCCGAAAATGTGCCTCAGAATGCTCAAAATTTTAAATTGCATATATCTTAAAATTTATGCTTAATATCAAAAATTAGACTTCATATTCTTCTTCAGGGGGTCAAAATTAGGGGCAAAAGGGTCTAACCCCGATTTTAGAATAATCGAATCATAATTTCAAATTTCCAAAATTTCAATTTCCACAGATGATCCGCGATATGTTCGCATCATGGAATTGTGTATTATGTTGCCAATAAATTCTATCTCGGTCAAGCCTTTGGACCTAAGTGTTCGCAATCGTGTTTTTACCTATACTTATCATTATTTCACCCTCATATTATCCTAAACATTCCCCAATACTCACTCAAAATACTTAGCCATATTTTCACTCCCTAATTCAAGTCCCAAACCCTCATCCAAAGCTAAGCTTCTCCTTCAAAGTTCTTCTTCAAACTTCAAGTCTCCATCTCCAATCTTCACCAAGTTCATCTCTAAGCTAAGTATGTGAGTTTCTTTCATGGTTTCCTTTCACCCATGATACCAAAACCTCCTTTTACTCAAATTGGTTGATTTAAAGTTGATTTACAAATGAGTCTTGATTATTATGAAATTCACGTTCCTTTCGCCCATGATACCCAAGCCTCCTTATATTTAAATTGCATGATTTAAAGTGGATTTACAAATGGGTCTTGCTTATTATGAAATTCACTACACACTATGTTAAAGCCATGTCAAGTTGTGACAGTTTTGTCATGTTTTGAGCTATAAAGCTTTGATATATTGTAAGATTTGAGAAGGGGTTTTGATGTATATTGCTTGAGGGTTTGTACTCATCAACCATGTGAGGGGTTTGTACTTCGCCACTATATTGATAAGGTGTGATTATCGTCAACCATGTGAGGGGTTTATACCATACAACCACCAAGGGGTTTGTATCTTGAATAGCTAGTTTGGTCTCTTTTACACATATTATATCCTATACGAGTATGAGTTACTTAAGCAAGATTTACTTAAGCATTAATCATATATGTCATATTGTTATATTATGCCTATTGCTTAATATTATGCATTTTGACTATGATGCCTAATTCTTGTTGCATTGCATCCTACATACCTAGTGCATTCAAATGTACTAACACATACTCTTGCATACATGATATCACCATGTAGGATCCAAAGCCCAACTTGATCATCCACCTCCTCCATGTGGCTGGTTCGGTGCTACTCAAGCTAGTTAGTGAGTCCTCCACTTCGGGGACCCTAGTCTAAGTTTCTCTTATTATGTATTGAGACACTCTTCTTTATGTTCTATTTTGACTATGAGGGTGATCCCGCTTGCTTTGTCTTAGCCCCCACTCCTATCTATGTAGTAGAGGTGTTATCAAACGTGCTGTGTATCTATGTTATGAGCCTTGACTCTTTCATCTCTTGATTATGATGTTATGCAAGCTTTCCACTTAGTCCCTTGCCCTTATTTTCAAAACTTCAACATGTCAATTAAGTATTAATCTCTCTCCCTTAATCCTATTTCCCCTTGTTAAGTTTCTTGTGTTGTTTTACATTACTTCTGCAACCAAGGATGTGTAATAATATGCTAGGAGGCTTATTTGGGGTTCCTTCAGATTGCCCATTCGCCTATCATACCTAGGCCCTAGGCTTGGGTCGTGACAAAGATGGTATTAGAGCACTAGGTTGATAGATCGTCGGAGTCCAACATACCACGTCAATTGTAGTCTTATTCATGGTTGTCTTGTGCAGCACAACTACTAGTAGGAAGCTATGAGGCATTCTAGGAAATCTTTCACTCCTTCATGATACATGTCATGTGATAGAGTTAGGTCCCCTAGGGCTTATTACTTACCCCTAACCATGACATTTTATGATATGTCTCAAGCTACTTAAGATGGAGATATGTCGAATGCGGAGGTTCGTAATGCTCTATGGGTAATAGCCAAAGCAGTGACAACATTCGTAACTCAACTCAAGCAATAAGTAGGTGCCCCTGAGACTTCTAATAGTGAGAAGGGAGGTAATGAGGCAAAGAGGGCCCGTAATGGGGGTAAGTTCCAAAGTTTCATAGGGAGAGATAGTGTTGCTGTGGTGCCTTATACTAGGTGCCCAAGGTGCGGTAGAGGCCATGATGGCCCATTCTTGAATGTTATAAATGCTTGTTATTATTGTGAGGAGATGGGTCATATGATAAAGGAGTGTCCTCGTAAGCATAAAAGGGGTGAAAGTGGTAATAATAGGGTGATTTGTCCTAGATACCCAAAATGTGGGAGGAGGAATGATGGAGCATGTTTAAGGAACACAGGTACATGTTATGGTTGTGGGGAGGTGGACCACAGGATTGTTTATTCTCCATATGTTCAAAGGAAGAGTAAGGGTGTTCATCCTTTGGATCGAGGTGTTCATGTTGATCAAGTGGCTCAAGGAGGGGATAGGGTTTCCAATGCTACTACCAATAAGTTATAGTTTCCTTGGCTTTGTTGTGCATGCATTAATAGGCCTTCTGTGAAACTAATTCTTCTCTACTCTTAGCTTATACTATGATTTGGCTTTGTCTATTGAGACTATGCATGCTTTGAGCTATGAAACTATTATCTATTATGGTATTTGATGATGTGTTTCAAGGTATCTTAAATGAGGGATTTACTATGTGTTGGTGGGTTGATTTACATTGAATTGTTTAATACTATTTTGCTCTTGAATTGCATGATTTTGAACTAGCATTGCATACCCAACAAGTGTTTGATGAAATGTCTTGACAAGGATTCTTGAGTTATTGATGACCTATTGCATGCATTATAAATGAAGTGACTATATGATGATCAAGGAATTGTATATATATGGAATTCAAGAAAAGTATCTATGGTGTTGCAAGTTGACCATACCTCATTAGGGGGATGACATGCCCAACCACCATGCAAGGGGGTGACATGCCCTCACCACTTTCTTAGGGTTTAAATGCCTACAGTACTATGTCGAGGGGTATGTACCTTGATCACCTTGTAAGGAGGTGACATGCCCGTACTACCACATCGAGGGGTAGGTACCTTGACCACTTTATCGGGGGGTGACATGCTTGTACTACTACATCAAGGGCTAGGTACCTTGACCACTTTGTTGGGGGGTGACATGCTCATACTACCACATCTAGGGGTATATAACTTGACCACTTTATCGAGGGGTAGGTACCTTGACCACCTTGTCGGGGGTGACATACCCATACTACCACATCAAGGGGTATGTATGTTGATCACTTTATCGAGGGGTCACATGCCCGTACTACCACGTCGAGAGGTATGTACCTTGACCATCTTGTCAAGGCATGACATGCCCATACTACCACGTCAAGGGGTATATACCTTGACCACTTTGTCGAGGGGTGATATGCCCTTACTATCATGTTGTGGGGTAGATAGCTCAATCACTTTCCAAGGGGGTGACATGCCTTGGATTCTAAATAATAGCTTGCTTGGTCTACGATTATGGTCTCTTCCCACACAGGTAATCTATATTTGCATGTTATATGAGTTACAAGCACATTTTACCTAAAGCATTGATCATGCATGCCATATTGATAATATTCTTGTCCATTGCTTATGACTATGCATTTTGATTATATTGGCTTATGTCTTGTATCTTCGCATCCTACATACTTAGTACATTCAAATGTACTAATGCATACTCTATGCCTACATAATGTTACCATGTAGGAACCACAATACCTCACGATCATGATACACATGGCTAGTTTTGGCATCTTGATGATAAGCTTTGGTTAGTCCTCAAGTTTAGGGATACCAGTTATGCTAGTTTTTCTTTTGTTATTTCTCTATGTTAATCTTTTGATATTATGAGGGTGACCTCGAAAAGTGTCTTGGCCCCTGCTCTACTTTATATTTAGGGGTGTTGTTGGAACAATTGATGGATCTGTGGTTTGAGTTCAACTCTTGAGTATTTTATGATTATCCAAGACTTTCCTTAGTCCCTTTAACCTTATTAATGTCTCTTGTTGTTGTTGTTTTTCTTCCGCAACCTAAGATGTGTGATTGATATGCTAAGAGGCTTGTTTGGGATTCCTTCGGGTACCCCATTCCCCATGTCACGTCTTGGCCCTATGCTTGGATCGTGACAAACTTGGTATCAGAGCATTAAGTTATTTATAGTCCTCAGAATCCAACATACCACGTGGATAAGAGTTTTATTCATGGTTGTGAAGTGCACCATAACCATGAGTAAGAGGCTATGAGGCATTTTAAGAAACGTTTCCCTTCTTCATAATCTATGTCGTGCTTTAGGAGTGAGGTAAGGCTTTTTCTTCTAACGAATGTTCTTTGCAATTCTAGATTATTCCTATTTCGAAAGGAAGACTAAGGAGAGCTCATTTACCCGACGAGCAACCGACCTCTCCCACTCCTCAAGCTCCTTAAGATGAGGGAGTCACCTGTGATGAATTTTGAGATTCTATCACCATGTTGACCCATGCCATGACTAATCAAATCAACCAAGGCACCCAACCCCCTCATTGTCTGACTCTGGCCTCAAGGGTGAGGGATTTTAATAGAATAAACCCACCAGAGTTCCATGGATCCAAGGTGGATGAGGATCAATAAGAAATCATTGATGAGGTGTATAAGATGTTTTCCATTGTAGGGATTAACACGGAGGAGAAAGCAGAGTTGGTGGCTTACCAAGTCAAACGGGTGGCTTAAATGTGGTTCACTCAATGGAAGATGGAGAAGGGAAATCGTTATGGTATCCCTTGGGAAAAGTTTGAAGTGGCATTTCTTAACCATTTCTACCCTATTGTGCTTAGGAAGGCAAAAATGATGGAATTTATCGATCTAATGCAAGGGTCTTGAAACGACCCCAAAAAGTGCTCGATAATGTGCCTCAAAAGTGTTCGGAATTTAATTTTCATATATCTAAAAATCTGTGCATTATTTCAAAAATCTAACCTCATATTTGTGTTCACGGGGTCAAAATTGGGGAGACAAGGGTCTAACCCTGATATTAGAGGGAATAATTTACAATTTCAAAACTCAAAGTGATGCATTCCATTGGCTTCTCCGCGTCTAGGGTACGACGCACCCTAGTATATTTTCTGTCCAATTTTTAATTTTAAGTCCAAGACTTTTAATTCTTGGGTCAAAAACTTTCCACACAATAAAACACCTATACTTAGCATTATATCACCCAAGACATTTCCCAATACTTACTCAAACCCTTAACCCTATATTTCTCTCAAGATTTAAGTTTCAAACCCTCATCCAGATTCTAAGATTCTCCTTCAAGCTTCAAGTTTCCATCTCCAATCTTTACCAAGAGTTTCTCCAAAGCTAAGCTATATAAATTTTAGCCATTGGTTTCTTCCACCAATGGTGCCCTAATCTCTTTTTTACTCAATTTGCATGATTTAAAGTTGATTTTACAAATGACTTTAGTATATGAACTATGTTAACAGCTATGTAAACTTGTGACTATTTTGCTATGTTTTGAGCTATAAATTTTGGATCTATTGTATGATTTAATAAGTGATTTTGAAGTATATTGCTTGAGGGTGTTGTAAGGTGTTGATTGGTGGTTTTACAATAGATTTTCTTGCATGATTTTATCTCTATATTTCATGGTTTACTACTACCATTCACACCCACCAAGTATTTGATAAAATGTCCGGATATGGTTTCTTGACGAATTGATGGTCAAAAGCATAAGATATGATTTGATTGACTATATGATGATGAAGTAAGCTTATATATATGATATACTCAACAAAAAGTATTACATTAGACCATGCCCGATCCAGGGGGACTAAGAGGGGTAGATAGCTCAATCACTTTCCAAGGGGGTGACATGCCTTGGATTCTAAATAATAGCTTGCTTGGTCTACGATTATGGTCTCTTCCCACACAGGTAATCTATATGCTAATCAAGGGGCTAGTACCTTGATAGCTAAATTGGGGGTTTGTACTCATCAATCAATTGAGGTAGGGGTTTGTACTTATCAATCAACCAACGTAGGAATTTGTACTCATCAACTGAGGTGGGTGTTTGTACTCATCAATCGAGGTGGGGCTCATCAACCATGTGAGGGGTTTGTTATTCGCCACTAGGGTGATAAGGTGAAATTATCATCAAACATGTTAGGGGTTTGTACCACACCATCCTGGTGATGGGGTGAAACGATCATCAACCAACCAGGGGGTTTGTTTACTTTGGAAATCTAGTTTGGTCTCCTCTACACATATGATATCCTATATGAGTATGAGTTACATAAGTAGGTTTTACTCAAGCACTAATCATTCATGCCATATTGTTATATGATGTCTATTGTTAAGCACTTCGACTCTGATGTATATTACTTGTTGCATTGCATCTTACATATTTAGTACATTCAAATGTACTAACGCCTGCTCTTGCCTACAGGATATCACCAAGTAGGAATCGATGCTCAAATTGATCCGCCTCCTCCTAGATGTGGCTAGTGGCTTCAATTAAAGCTAGTTGGTTAGCCCTAATATATGAGGCCAATAGCTATGTTCTTATGTTATGTATTGAAGACTAGGTTTCCTCTTTGGTATACTTTGACTATGACGTGAGCTCGGTTGCTTTTCTTGGCCCTATTAAGTTCTATGTTAGAGGTGTTATTGTATAAATATGTATTATGCTTGAGCTTTGACTCATTTATGTTATTCAAGCTATTTAAATATGAGTCTCTTTGCCATGGTCCCAATTTCCCTTTGTTTATGTTTCTTATGATGAATTATCTTGTTTTAATGACCAAGGATTTCTGATGATATGCTATGAGGCTTGTTTAAGGTCCCTTTGGGTTCCTTATTCATTGGTCACATCTAGGCCTTAGGCTTGGGTCATGACATAGATAGTATCAGAGCACTAGGTTGATAGATCCTCAGAGTCTAACCCATTGCATTGATTAGAGTCTTATTCATGGTTGTGTTGCGTACCACAACTATGAATAAGAGGCTACGAGACATTTTAGGAGATGTTTCACTTCTTCATAATCTATGTCGTGCGATAAAGTTAGATCCCCTAGGGCTTATTGCTAACTCCTAACTGTTATATTTCAGAAGATGTCTCAAGCTACTCAGGAAGGTGCTATGATAAATGCGAAGATTTGCAATGCTCTATGGAAAGTGGACAAAGCGGTGGTAAAATTAGTGACTTACCTTGACTAGCAAGTGAGTGCTCCTGAGACTTCTAGTGGTGAGAGAAGAAGTAGTGAGGTCAAGAGGGCCTGTAATGTCGGTAAGTTCTAAAGTCCCAAGTATAGGGATGGTCATCCACAAGGCCAAGTTTTAAAAATACGGGTCCAAAGCAAAGAGGAGGCCAACAAGGGTGTGCTCTAAGGCAAAATAGGTTCTATGCTCTTCAAGGAAGACAAATGTTAGATGTGGTGCCCTATGTCGTTACCGACTTGTTAAAGATTCTTTATTTTGATGTGTATGCTTTGATAGACTTGGGTGCCACTCTTTCTTCTATTACTCCTGTTGTTGCCAAAAAGCTTCATGTTAGCCCTAAATTATTGTGTGAACCCTATAAAGTGGCTACCCTCATTGGTGAGTCTATTGTTGCTAAAAAAGCTTATAAAAATTATCTCATATTCATATTGCATAAAATCTTTCCTTGTGATTTTGTTGAGTTAGATATGGTGGACTTTGATATCACTTTTGGGATGGATAGGTTGCATGCATATTGTGATTCTATTGATTATAGAACATGTAGGGTCAAATTTCAATTCTCTAATGAGCCCGTCCTGGAGTGCGAAAGTTGTGATATGGTGGTCAAGGGTAGATGCATTTCTTGCATTACATCCCACAAGTTGATTTCTAAGGGGTCTCTCTATCATTTTTTGAGGGTTATGGATGTTGAGTCTAAAGTCCTTCATATAAAGTCAGTTCAAGGGCCTAGTCACTTCTCTAAGATAGAACTTCGGTCCGGGTATCACCAAGTGAAAGTAAGGGAATGTGACATTCCCAAGACAACCTTCCAGACTAGGTATGGTACTTCGAGTTTGTGGTTATGTCTTTTGGGTTGACCAATGCTACGACTATATTTATGGATCTTATAAGTAGTGTCTTTAAACCCTATCTTGACTTGTTTTTGGTGGATTCTATTCATGATATCTTGATTTATTCCTATATTAAGGAGGAGCATGTGAATCACTTGAGGGTTGTATTGCAAATGTTGAGGGTGGTGAAGTTGTATGCAAAATATGAGAAATGTGAGTTTTGGTTGAAAGAGGTTACTTTCTTGGGAAAGGTGGTATCAAGGGATGGCATTAAGGTGGATCCGAAGAAAACATAGCTGATTAGAAATTGGCCTAGACCTTTGATTCCATCTAACATTAGAAGTCTCTTAGGTTTGGCGGTTTATTACCAGAGGTTTGTAAATGGCTTTTATTCTATTCCTTCTCGTAATACTAAATTGACACAAAAGAAGGTGAAATTTGTTTGGATTGATGAGTGTGAAAAGAGTTTCCAAACTTTGAAAGATAAGCTTGTCTCTGCTCATATCGTTTCTCTACTAGAAGGGTTGGAAGGGTTTGGTCTGTATTGTGATACCTCAAGGATTGGTTTATGGTATGTGTTGATGCAAAGTTGTAAGGTGATAGCGTGTGCCTCTAGACAACTTAAGGTACATGAGAAGAATTATCTCACCCATGATCTTGAATTAGCAGTCGTGATATTTGCTTTGAAAATTTGGTGTCGTTACTTGTATGCGGTTCATGTTGATGTGTTTACCGATCATAAAAGTCTCCAATATGTGTTCACCCAAAAAGATCTCAACTTAAGACAAAGAAGGTGGTTAGAGCTTCATCAAGATTATGATATGAATGTGAATTATCACCCTGGCAAAGCTAATATTGTGGCTAATGTTTTAAGTAGGGTGTCTATGGGTAGCATAGTTCATATTGATGATGGTGGCAAAGAGGTGGCCAGAGGGTCCATTGGTTCGCTAGATTGGGGGTTATGTTAGAAGAAGTTGATATTAGTGGTGTAGTGGTTGTTGATGGTTCTAAGTCTTCTTTGATTGAGGAGGTAAAGGAAAAACAAGATCTTGACCCCCTCCTTGGTAAATTTGAAGGCCTTGGTGAGAGATGGAAGGTGGAGATTTTCTCCCAAGGAAGAGATGGTGCCCTTAGGTACCAAGGTAGATGGTGTGTACCCAGTGGTTATGACTTAAGAAAGAAAATTTTAGATGAGACTCAATTCTTCCTATTCTATTCACCATGGTTCTACAAAGAAGTATAGACATTTGAGGGAAGTGTATTGGTGGGCAGTATAAAGAGGGACCTTGCCAAGTTCATATCCGGATGTCACAATTGCCAACAAGTGAAAGCCGAACATCAAAGGCTGGGTAGCCTAGCCCTTAATATAGAGATTTCTACTTGGAAGTGGGAGGAAATCAATATGAGTTTTGTGGTTGGGTTTCCTAAGACTAGGAAGAATTTTGACTCTATTTGGGTTATGGTTAATCGAATGACAAAGTCGGCTCATTTGCTATCATTCAAAACTACTTATAGTGCCGAAGATTATGCCAAATTGTACATTCATGAGTTGGTTAGATTGTATGGGGTCCCTTTGTCTGTCATTTCAGATCATGGTGCTCAATTCTCTTCACTTTTGGATGTCATTCCAAACATGTCTAGGTACCAAGGTTAAACATAGCACAACTTTTCACCCTCAAACAGATGGCCAATCTGAGAGAACTATATAAACCCTTGAGAATATGCTTCGAGCTTGTGTTTTGGAGTTTAAGGGTAGTTGGGATGAACATCATCCACTCATTGGGTCCTTTTGAAGCTCTTTATGTTAGGCATTGTAGATCTCCTAAATTGGGGGTGATGGCTTTGCTAGATCCAGATTTGGTCATGTGAAAGTAAGGGAATGTGACATTCCCAAGACAACCTTCCAGACTAGGTATGGTACTTCGAGTTTGTGGTTATGTCTTTTGGGTTGACCAATGCTACGACTATATTTATGGATCTTATAAGTAGTGTCTTTAAACCCTGAAGAGAAGGGATCTTGAATTTCAGGTTGGTGATTGGGTATATTTGAAGGTCTCACCCATGAAGGGTGTAGTCCAATTTTGCAAGAAGGATAAATTGAACCCAAGGTTTGTGGTTCCTTATAGAGTGTTAAGGAGGATTGGTAAGGTGCCCTATGAGTTAGACTTGCCCATTAATATAAATATGGTTCATCAGGTCTTCCATGTATCTATGTTGAGAAAGTTTGTGGGTGACCTATGTGCTATTATACCTTTGGATGTTGTGGGTGTGGTGGAAGATAATTTGACTTATGAGGAGGTTCTAGTAGAAATTTCTGATATACAAGTGAAGAGATTGAGAAATAATGATGTAGCTTTCGTCAAGGTTCTTTGGAGAAACCAACAAGTTGACTGTGCCACATGGGAAGCTGAGGCGAATATGAGAAAGCGATATCCATATCTCTTCCATTCGACTCAAGCCGAAGGGACAAACTTAAAAAGTGTGATTAATATACTAAGAGGCTTATTTTGGTCTTCCATTCGACTCAAGCCGAAGGTACAAACTTAAATCGCCTATATGATTTCATGTATTTCGTTTCAGCCCTTATGTCATTTGCATGCATTCATATTTATGTTGACAAGTTTTTGGTGATTTTTAACACAAATGTTGAAATTTTTCAAAATGATATTTAAATGTGCTTGTTGCATATATCTCAAAATTCATGCGTGATATCGAAAATCTGATTTCATATTCGTGATCAGGGAATAAAATTAAGTAGGAGATGGGTATAACCTCGATTTTTGAACAACCATAGTGAAAAATCATTTTCCAAAAATTTCCTTATGCAGTGTCTGTCCGCGCCCTACAAGCAATGCGCCAGGGGCGTAGAGCAGTACATTTTGGGCTTGTGCGATGGGTCTACATTGCAGACCAAATACAAACCAGATGCGGACCAGTGTTAGATTTTCCTCAGTTTTTTCATTTCGGCCCAAGTGCCTTAGGGTCACAGTCCCATGCCCCCACACACATGAAAATATTTATACGTAGCCATTTTTCAACTCTATATCACTCAAGAAACTCTCAAAACCCTCTCCAATACTTAACCAATTCAAGTGTACCAATCTTAAATTCAAAGCTCAAGAACTTCATTCAAACTTCAAGTTCTCTTCAAGTCTTCATCAAGAAAATCCCCAAATTTGAGGTATTTGGGTTTCAACCATTGGGTCATTTCACCCATGGTGGCCCAATTCTCCTTTTATGAAAATTGCATGTTTCCAACTTGAATCATCTATAGGTATCTCCTATTATAGATTTTGATTACAAATTATGTTAGGGTTTTATGAAATGTTGATGGATTACGCATGTTTATTTATATCAAGCTTATATTATGAGTTGGCTTTGTCTATTGAGACTATACATGTTTTGAGCTGTGAAACTATGATCTATTATGGGATTTGATTATGGCTTTCAAGGTATTTTACACGTGGGTTTTACTATGTGTTAGTGGGTTGATTTACATTGAATTGTCTCATACTATTTCACTCTTGAATTGCATGATTTTGAACTATTATTACATACCCACCAAGTGTTTGATGAAATGTCTTGACAAGGATTCTTGAGTTATTGATGACCTATTGCTTGGATTATGAATCAAGTGACAATATGATGACCAAGGGATTGTATGTACGTATGGAATTCATGCAAAAGTATCTATAGTGTTGCAAGTTGACCACACCTTGTTGTTGGTGGGGGGGGGGTTGACATGCCCAACACCTTGTGAGGGGGTGACATGCCTTGACCACCATGTCGGGGGTGACATACCCGTACTATCACATCGAGGGGTATGTACGTTGATCACTTTATCGAGAGGTCACATGCCTGTACTACCACGTCAAGCGGTATGTACCTTGACCACCTTGTCGAGGCATGACATGCCCATACTACCACGTCCAGGGGTATGTACGTTGACCACCCTGTCGAGGGGTGACGTGCCCTTACTATCATGTTGAGGGGTAGATACAATCACCTTCCAAGGGGGTGACATGCCTTGGATTCTAAGTAATATCTTATCTATGAATATTGTCTCTTCCTACATATGTAATCTATATTTGCAAGTTACATGAGTTACAAGCACGTTTTACCTAAAGCATTGATCATGCATGCCATATTGATACTATACTCGTCCATTTCTTATGACTATGCATTTTGACTATATTTTCTTATGCAATTGCATCCTACATACTTAGTACATTCAAACGTACTAACGTATACTCTATGCCTACATGATGTTACCATGTAGGAACTGCAGTACCTCACGATCATCCTACACATGGCTAGTTTTGGCATCTTGATGATAAGCTTTGGTTAGTCCTCAAGTTCAGGGACATCAGTTATGCTAGTTTTGCTTTTGTTATTTCTCTATGTTAATCTTTTGATAGTATGGGGTGACCACGAAAAGTGTCTTGGCCCCTGCTCCACTTTATGTTTAGAGGTATTGTTGGAACAATTGCTGGATCTGTGCTTTGAGTTTGACTCTTGAGTATTTTATGATTATCTAAGACTTTCCTTAGTCCGTTTATCCTTATTTATGTCTCTTGTTGTTGTTGTTTTGCTTCCGTGATTGAGGAAGTGTGATTAATATACTAAGAGGCTTATTTTGGGTATCTTCAGGTTCCTCATTTGTCGTGTCATATCGAGGCACTAGGCTTAGGTCGTGATATTTGTGGTCCCCTTTTGCAGATCTTTCCTATCCCCTTTGCCTAGAGTGGAAACTTTCTTGGTTGCTTCTAGTACTAACTAGTTCTCGCGTCTAGTTTATTAGCACCTCCATATTGGTTATTCTGAGAAAGTGCTTGTATGATCTCCTCATTTATCCTTGCTTGCTCCAGACTTATGTCAGTTGTACCTGAGCTTTTGGCAAGACTCTTATTCCTTGGTCCCCACACGCAATTCAACTTGCCTTCCATATCTAGCTGCTCAACAATCTCTGCGAATGATTAATCTACGAATCTGGCCCCCAAGATGTTGTCAACATATGTTTGGCTATTTGCGTTCAGGTCACAATAGAAGATTCGACTAAGGCATTATTAGAAATTTTATAGTTTGGGACACTCAAGCACTTTGTTAACTGCTCCCATATAGAACTAATTGATTCACCAAGAAGTTGTTCAAAGTTTTTTATTTGATCTTTGAACTTGAGCTTCTTCAATCTCGAGAAGTACCTGTCTGAAAAATCCTTCTGTAACTCAGCCCAACTGGTGATCAAACTCTAGAGAGCTTGAGTAGCCATAGTGCTGCATTTTTTGTAAGAGATAATGGAAAAACACCAAGTCCTGCAGCATCAATAGACAGAGTCTATGTTCCCATCACACTCCTACAGAAAAATGCAATGTTATGTAGATGACTATGTGGATCCTTTGATGGTAGGCCCGCGAACAACCCACGATTCTATAGTATCTAAACAAATCCACCTGAAACCACAAACTTTGTGTCAATTGGTAGTGGAGGTAACACAATATATCTAGTAACTTCTATAGCCCTAGTGTTCAGCCGATATTGGTTACACTGATAATCTTCAGCATTGAAGTCCTGTGGCTATGGGATAATATCCTCAAAAGGAGACGGGTTGTCATTATTTGCATTCTTATTCTTAGTTAGGTTCAAAGCTACTATCTTGATGAAATCAGTAACACTATGTTAGTTCTAATGTTGGCCACCATTAGAAAGCATTCAATACAAAGACAATTAATTAATATATGCATGCACACTTTTCAAGAATTATGAATTATCTAATTTTACCTTGTTAGTTATTCATGGTTCCCACAACCCTATTTGTGAATTTATCTACTTATGATCAGTGTAAATGCATGACTTATGAATTTAAATAACATAGTTGAGTACTTAGAAAATAGAATTAAGCACAAAAAATTCAAACGATTTAATGAGAATCACAAGACTGAAATTAAAAGATGAAAATAAAGTTTTACAACCCTTTGGTAGGTTAGTGATGATGCCACCCCATAACTTAGGTGGATGAGTACAAACCCCTATCTGGGTTGGTGATAATGTTCCCCATCACCATGGTGGAGAAGTATAAACCCTTCCCTAGGTTGATGAGTACAAACCCCCATCCAGGTTAGTGATGATGTCATCCTATCTCTAGGTGGGGAAGTACAAACCCTTCCCTATGTTGATGAGCACAAACCCCGATCTAGGTTATCCGGGTTCTTAGTACCCCCGAATTGGGCATGGTCTAATGCAACACTTTATATAGAATTTATCATGTACATAAGTTCATTTCATCATCATATAGTCATCATATCATATCTCATGCTTTGGACCTTCAACTCCTCAAAAATCAACATCTGGACATTTTATCAAACACTTAGAGGGTGTGTAATTCTAGTATAAAATCATGAATCATAGAGATGAAATCATACAAGAAAATACATTGTAAAATCATCAATCAACACCTTGAAATTCCCTCAAGCAATATACATCAAAACCCATTCTTAAATCTTACAATAGATCAAAGATTTATAGCTTAAAACATAGCAAAACAATCGCAACTTTACATATCTTTAACATAGTGTGCAGTGAATTTCATAATGATCAAGACCCATTTGTAAATCAACTTAAAATCATGCAATTTGGTAAAAGGAGGCTTGGGTATTATGGGTGAAAGGAACCCATGAAAGAAACCCACATATCTTAGCTTAGAGATGAACTTGGTGAAGATTGGTG
>DF358711.1:83333-103259 GCA_000787875.1 Solanum virginianum
CTTGGTGAAGATTGGAGATGGAGACTTGAAGCTTGAAGAAGAACCTTGAAGGAGAAACTTAGCTTGGGATGAGGGTTTGGGACTTGAATTTTGGAGCAAAAATATGGCTAAGTGTTTTTGTAAGTAATGCGGAATGTTTAAGATGATATGAGGGTGAAATAAGGCTAAGTATAGATAAAAACAAGGTAGGGAACACTTAGGCCCAAGACCCCAAGGCCTTGAACTGAGATAGAAATTAGTGGCAACAAAATACAAAGGTCCATGATGCGAACCTACCACGAAGGCCTAATTAATGCATGTGTGTGACAACTGCGCATCGCGGTGCTGTCGCGGATCATTTCTGGAAATTAAAATTTTGGAAATTTTAAATTGTGATTCAATTGCTCTAAAATTGGAGTTAGACCTTTTCCCTCATAATTTTGATCCCCTGAACAAGAATATGATCGGATTTTTGATATCACGCATGAATTTTGAGAGATATGAAATTTAAAATTTTTGGAAATTCTGAGGTACATTTTTGGACACTTTTTAGGGTCATTTCAACTTAGAAGTCTTGGACAGACATAAAAAAACAAACACCATTTTATACTGGTATGTATTGCATGAAGGGCATGGATTGGTCACTGGATATTGCATTCTTAAAATTTTATAAGTGCTAATCTTTCGCTCTTAAATCAGGGTTAGACCACCCCCCTAATTATGACCTTCATAACAAGAATATGAAGTTGGATTTTTGATATCACGCACAAATTTTGAGATATATAGAATTTAAAATTTTAAGAATTTCGGACACATTTTAGGGCACTTTTTTTGGGGTCATTTCAATATCTCCCTCACCCTCACTTGACTATTCCTGGACCAAAGATCAATCTTAGACAAAAAGCTAGCCCCTTGCAATTGGTCAAACAAATCATCGATTCTTGGAAGAGGATATCTATTCTTGATGGTGACCCTAATGAGTTGTCGGTAGTCAATGCACATTCTAAGTGACCCATCCTTCTTCTTCACAAATAACACCAGACTACCCCAAGGTGATTGGCTAGGACTAATAAATCTCTTCTCCAACAAATCTTTCAATTGTTCATTTAACTCCTTTAACTCCGTCGGGGCCATATGGTAAGGGGGAATGGAGATAGGTTGAGTATCGACTCCACTTCCTTAACCCTCACTAGATGATAAAGACACCCCTTAGAGATCAACTTATAGACTTTCATGAAAGAAATAAATCTACCCTTGACCATCACATATTGACTTTCCCACTCAAGGATGGGTTCATTTAGAAATTGGAATTTGACCCTATGGGTTCTACAATCAATAGAAGCATAGTAGACATGAAACCAATCTATCCTAACAATGACATCAAAATCTGCTATGTCTAATTCAACAAGATCATAAGGCAACAACTTATGCAAACAGCAAATAGGACTACTTCTATAAATATTCCTAGCAACAATAGAGGCACCAATGGGAGTAGATACTTCATATGACTCATATAATAACTGGGGGTCAACATGGAACTTTTTAGCAACAAAAGGGTTAACAAAGGAAAGAGTGGCACCCGGATCACTCAAAGCATATACATCAAAGTCAAAGATTTTCATCATATCGATAACAACATCAAAACCTTACCAACCCCTTGCCTCCCATGTAGAGCATAAAATCGATTGTGCCTTGGGGCACCACCTTAAGCACCACCTCTACCCAATAGAACAATATTTGCACCCCAGGCTTTGCCACAATTTCTTGGACAATCCACCTTCTTTTGACCAAGTTCACCATATTCAAAGCATACATTAGAACCTTCAAGCATGGGCCTCTATGGCTCCTTCCAAATTGTGGGCACACATCAATAGGGACCACACCATCAATACCTTGAGGCCTAGGTAAGTAATTGGTAAACCCCCTATTAGATGCATGAGAAGACCCTTGGCCTTGATGAAAGCTAGCACCCTTTTGGAATTTACCCTCAAATCGGGCCCTTTGGGCCTCATGCACCCTTCTCTTTCTCAATTTCTCCTCTTCTATTTGCTCAGCATAGTTCATCAACCGAGATGATTCCAAGTCACTAATTAGCATGGTGGACCAAAATTCTTCACTTACCAAGTTGGAGACCCCCATCACAAACTTATGCATCCTAGATCTAGGATTGACGACCAAATGAGGAGATACTTTAAAGGTTGATTAAACTTGAGGGAATACTCCCTCACACTGATAGAAACTCATTTCATATTCATAAACTCCACCAATTTAGCCTCCCTAAGGTCAAAAGAGAAAAACTGATTAAGGAAAGCCAATTTGAACTCCGCCTTTTCATTTGGCCCAACACCCATGATGTTTAAGATCTTGTAAACCTCATCAATAAAATCTTGTGGATCATTATCCACGTTTGACCCATAGAACATCGAAGGATTCATCCTCATGAAGTCCCTTACCCTAGCTCCTACGATAGTAGCATTAGGGGCTTGGGCCCCTTGACTGACTTGGTTGGCCACAACTTGGGTAAGGATAGTGAGAGCATTACGGAGCTCACCATTAGTAGGTTGCTCCTCGGGAGTTTGGGCCTTCTTTCTCAACTGTTAGGCATGATCTAATATAGCAAAGAACAATCTTTAGGGGGAAAAACTTACCAAACCTCTATAACATGACTTAGAACATGAAGAAGGGAAACATTTTCTAAAATGTCTCATGGCCTCCTATTCATAGAAATGGCATGCTTCACAACCATGAATAGGACTCTAATTGACGCGGTGTATTGGACTCCAAGGATTTATCAACTTAGTGCTCTGATACCAAATTTTACATGACACAAGCCAAGTACCTAGACGTGAAACGGTGAATCGGGGACCCAAAGGAACCCCAAATAAGCCTCTTAACTTATCATTAGACATCATTGGTCACAAAAGCATATAAAAGGCGTAGAGAGTAAGAATAGGGCAAAGAGTCTAAGGAGAAAGCTTGCATAAACGTCAAAATCAAGAGACAAGAGTCAAAGCTCATATCATAGATACGTATCACGTCAAACAAACACTTCTAATACCTAGATAAGAGTGGAGACCAAGACAAAGCAATCAGGCTTACCCTTATAGTCAAAATAGAACATAAAGAAGAATGTCTCAACACATAATAAGAGCAACATAGACTGAGGTCCCTGAAGTAGAGAATGCACCAACAAGCTTGAGTAGTATCGATCTAGCCATATGGTGTAGGAGAATGATCAACTTGGGCACCGATTCCTACATGGTGATATCATGTAGGCAGGAGTATGTGTTATTACATTTGAATGTACTAACTATGTAGGATGTAATGCAACAAGAGATAGTGACCTTAATCTAAAATGCATAACAATAGACAATAGACATAATATAACAATATGGCATGTATAATCAATGCATAGGTAAAACATACTTAAGTAACTCATGCTCATATAGGATATCATATGTGAAGATGAGACCAAGCAAACTATCTAACCTTGTGTTAGGCTAAGATAGTGATGGTCACACCCCATCATCCTAGGTGGTGAGGTACGCACCCCTCACATGGTTAATGATATTCACACCTATCATTCGGGTGGTGAGGTATGAATCCATGGTGTGGTACAAACCCCTTACATGGTTGATGATAATTTTGCCTTATTAACCTAGTACCGAAGTACAAACCTCTCACATAGTTAATGAGTACAAACCCTCACCTCGATTATCAAGGTACAAACCCTTCGACAACGTTATCTATGCTCTTAGTCCCCCCGGATCACGCATGATCTAATAGGACACTTTATATAGATTATATCATATATATAAGCTCTTTTAATCATTATAACATCAATCATATATCTCATGCTTTGGACCTTCAATCCCTAAAGAAACTACATCTGGATATTTTATCAAACACTTAGAGAGTGTGTAGTGTTAGTAAAAAGCCATGAAATATAAAGGTGAAATCATGCATAAAATGCATTGCAAAACCATCAATCAACACATTTCAACACCCTCAAGCAATATACAGCTAAAACCCCTTATCAAATATTATAATAGATTCAAGATTTATAACTCAAAACATAGCAAAACAGTCACAACTTCACATAGCTTTAACATAATCTGCAGTGAATTTCATAATAAGCAAGACTCATTTATAAATCAACTTTAAATCATGCAATTTGAGTAAAAAGAGGCTTGGGTATCATGGGTGAAAGGAAGCCATGAAAGAAACCTATATACCTTTGCTTAGAGATGAGCTTGCTGAAGATTTCATATGGAGACTTGAAGCTTGAAGAAGTACCTTGAAGGAAAACCTTAGTTCCAGATGAGGGTTTGAGACTTGAATTTACGATTAAAAAATATGGCTAAGTGTTTGAGTGAGTATTAAAGAATATTTAGGATGGTATGAGGGTGAAATAAGGCTAAGTATAGATAAAAATATATTTGGAAACACTTAGGCCCAAGCCTTAGAAGTCTTTGACTGACTTAAAAAAATAGACATCTTTTTATACTAGTGCGCATCGCATGGAGGACACGGATTGCTCACTGGAAATTGCATTCTTGAAATTTTATAATTGCTAATATTTCGCTCTTAAATCAATGTTAGACCCTTTCCCTCTAATTTGATCCCCTGAACAAGAATATGAAGTCAAATTTTTTATATCGCGCATGAATTTTGATATATATGGAATTTACAATTTTTGACATTTTGAGGCACATTTTCAAGCACTTATTTTGGGGTCATTTCAATTCCCATAGTGAGGAGGAGAATTTGGATCACTTAAGGGTGGTATTTCAAATCTTGAGGGAGGAGAAGTTCTATGCCAAATATGCAAAATGTGAGTTTTGGTTGGAAGAGGTTGCTTTCCTAGGACATGTGGTATCGAGGGATGGCATTAGGGTGGATCCTAAGAAGATGGAGGTGATTAGAAATTGTCCTAGACCATTGTCTCCCTCAGACATTAGAAGTTTCTTGGGTTTGGCGGGTTACTGTCGGAGATTTGTAAAAGGTCTCTCCTTTATTGCTTCTCCTATAACTAAGTTAACCAAAAAGAAGGTCAAATTTGTGTAGACCGATAAGTGTGAAAAGACTTTCCAAACTTTGAAAGATAAGTTTGTCTCTGCTCCTATCTTGTCTCTACCGGAAGGGTTGGAAGGATTTTTTGTATATTGTGATACCTCAAGAATTGGTTTGGGTTGTGTTTTGATGTAAAATGGTAAGGTGATAGCTTATGCTTTTAGGCAACTTAAGGTGCATGAAAAGAATTATCCTACCAATGATCTTGAATTGGCCGCCATGGTATTTGCTTTGAAAATTTGGCGTCATTACTTGTATGGGGTCCATATTGATGTGTTTACCATCATAAGAGTCTCCAATATGTGTTCACCCAAAAGGATCTCAACTTGAGATAAAAAAGGTGGTTAAGCTTCTTAAAAATTATGGTATGAGTGTGCATTATCACCTTGGCAAGGCTAATATTGTGAACGATGCTCTAAGTAGGACGTCTATGGATAGCCTAGCACATGTTGATGATGGTGGAAAAGAGGTTGCTAGAGAGGTCTATCAGTTGGCTAGATTTGGGGTTAGGTTGGAAGAAGTGGATAATTTAGGGATGTAGACGTTGATGGTGCTAAATCTTCCTTGATGGAAGAGGTGAAAGCAAAGCAAGATCTTGACCCTGCCTTGTTGGAATTGAAGGCCTTGGTGAGAGATGGTAAGGTAGAGGTTATCTCCCAAAAAGGAGATGGTGCCCTTCGGTAACGAGGTACATTGTGTGAGTCTTATGTTGTTGACTTGAGAAAGAAGATTTTAGATGAGGCTCATAATTCTTCCTATTCTATTCACCCCAGTTCTACAAAGATGTATAGATATTTGAGACAAGTGTACTGGTGGGGTGGTATGAAGAGAGATATTGCAAGGTTTGTATCCGGTTCTCATAATTTCCAACAAGTGATAGCTGAACATCAAAGGTTGGGTGGCCTAGCCCAAGATATAGAGATTGCTAGTTGGAAGTTGGAGGAAATCAACATGGATTTTGTGGTTGGGTTGCCTAAAACTAGAAGGCATTTTGACTCTCTTTTGATTATGGTTGATAGAAGACAAAGTTGGCTTATTTCCTACCAGTCAAAACTACTTATGATGCCAAAAATTTTGCCAAATTGTATATTCATGAGTTGGTTAGATTACATGGTGCGCCCTTGTCTATCATTTCGGATAGGGGTGCTCAATTCACTTCTCACTTTTGGAGGTATTTCCAAAGAGGTCTTGGTACCAAGGTGAAGGTTAGCACGGCCTTTCACCCTCAAATGGATGGCCAAGCCAAGAGAACTATCCAAATTCTTAAGGATATGCTTAGAGCATGTGTTTTGGAGTTTAAAGGTAGTTGGGATGATCATCTTCTACTCATTGAATTTTCTTACAACAATAGTTATCATTCAAGCATTAGTATAGGTCCTTTTAAGGCTCTTCATGGTAGGCATTGTACATCACTGGTTGGGTGGTTTTAAGTGGGGGAAATGGCTTTGCTAGGTTCGGATTTGGTCATAAAGGGTTTGGAGAAGGTAAGGTTGATTAGAGAGAGACAGAAAATATCCCAAAGTAGACAAAAGTCCTATTCCAATATGAGGAGGAGGGATCTTGAATTTAAGGTTGGTGATTGGGTCGATTTGAAAGTCTAACCATGAATGGTGTGGTTCGATTTGGCAAGACGTGTAAATAGAGCCCAAGGTTTGTAGGTCTTTATAGGGTGTTGAGAAGGATTGGTAAGGTGGCCTATGAGTTAGAGTTTCCCATTGATATGCATGTGATTCATTCGGTCTTCCATGTATCTATATTGAGAAAATGTGTGGGTGACCCTAATGATATTGTACCTTTGGATGTTGTGGGTGTTGTAGAAGAAAAACTTGACTTTTAAGGAGCTTCCGATAGCAATTTTAGCTAGACAAGTGAAGAGATTGAGAAACAAGGATGTAGCTTCTGTCCAGGTCATTGGAGGAATCAACAAGTTAAAAGTGCCACATGGGAAGCCGAGGCAGACATGCAAAAGCAATATCCATATCTCTGTAACAACCCTAAAAAGTGCCTAAAAACGTGCCTCGAAAGTACCCAAAACTTGTTTTCCATATATCTAAAAATTTGTTTGGAATTTCAAAAATCTGACTTCTTATTCTTGTTCAAGGGGTCCAAATTAGGGTGTTAAGGGACTAACCTCAACTTTAAAGCAAAGAAATCGAATTATGAAATTTACACTTGGTGCAAATTCTAGTGGGCATCGTGGAGAGGTGTTATTTCTATACTGTCTTTTCCTAGTTCGCCAGATTTTTCTAAGTGTTAGACCTAAGTTTCCCTAAACGTATTTTCACCTATACTTAGCCTTATTTGAACCTCATATCACCCAAAACATTCCCCAATATTTCTCCAAACACTTAGACTCATTTCAAACCCTAAATTCAAGTCCTAAACTTAAGGCCAATCTCTAGGATATCCTCAAGGATCTCACCCAAGCTTCAAATCTCCATTAAAGTCTTCTTCAAGAACTTCACAAAAGCTAATGTATGTGGAGTTGAACCATTGGGTCCTTTCACCCATGGTGCATAAACCCTCTTTTACTTAATATTGCATGATTTAAAGTTGATTTTACATGTGAGTCTTATATATTGAGAAATTTATTGCACAATGATTTTAGTTCATGAAAGTATGGTTGTTTTAGCATGTTTTGAGCTTTAAATCTTAGATCTAATTTCTATTGAGAAATTTACTGCATAGTAATTTTAGTTCATGAAAGTATAGTTGTTTCAACATGTTTTGAGCTTCAAATCTTAGATCTAATGTTAGATTTGATGAAGGATTTTCATATGAATATATTGGGGGTGTTGCAAGGGGTTGATTAAAGGTTTTACCTCTGATTTTCCTGCATGATTTCATCTCTAAATTGCATGCTATTTCACCCCCATTACACACCCCTAAGGTGTTTGATAAAATGTCCGGTTATGGTTTCTTGAGGAAATGAATATGAATGATGTTATAATAATGCAAAGAGCTTATGTATATGATATAATTGAGTATATGATGATAGAATGAGCTTATGCATATGATGTACTCTATATAAATTGTTGCATTAGATCATGATCTATCCGGGGGGACAAGCGCCTGGGTAACCTAGAATGAGGGTTAATACTCATCTCCACCAGGGTGATGGGGTGGCATCATCATCAACCTCGATGGGGGCTTATATTCATCAATCGAGATGGGGGTTCTTACTCATCTACCAAGGTGATAGGTCGGCATAATCACCAACCGAGATGGGGGTTCATACTTATCCACCTAAGTGATGGGGCGGCATTATCACTAACCCTAAGGGGTTCATACCTTGGAAAGCTAGCTTGGTCTCTTCTTCACATATGATATCTTATATGAGCATGAGTTACTTAAGTATGTTTTCACTTATGCATTGATCATACATGCTATCTAGCTATATTATGCCTATTGCCTATTATTATACATGTTGATCATGAAGCTTATCTATTATTGCATTGTATCCCACATACTTAGTACATTCAAACATACTAACGCATACTCTTTCTTACATGATATCACCATGTAGGGACAGGTGCCTAAGTCGATCATCCTTCTCCTCCATGTGGCTAGACGGTGCTATTCCAAGCTTATTGGTGAGTCCTCCATTTTGGGGACCTCGGTTTAAGTTACTAATATCCTTGTATTGAGACACTTTCTTATGTTTTGTTGACTATGAGGTTGAGCCCGGTAGCTTATCTTGGCCCCTGCTATATCTATGTATTAACGGTGCTTATTGGACATGTTATATACTTATGTATGAGCTTTGTCTCTTGACTCTTGATTATGAAATTTATGCAAGTTTTCCCTTAGTTCCATTTCCCCTTGTTTATGTTTCTTATGATGTTTTATATTGCTTCCATGACCAAGGATGTGTAATGACATGCTATAGGGCTTGTGTGGGGTTTCTTCGAGTTTTCCATTTGTCGATCACGTCTAGGCCCTAGGCTTGAGCCATGACAAACTTGGTATCAGTGCACTAGGTTTATAAATCCTCGAAGTCCAACACACGATGCTGATTAGAGTCCTATTCATAGTTGTGAAGCGTACCATGACTATGAATAGGAGGCTATGAGGCATTTTAGGAAATGTTTCCTTTTTTATATCCTAAGTTGAGCTATAGAGTTGTGATAAGTATTCCCCCTAATGACTATTCTTTTCCATGCTAGATCATACCGAATACTAGAGAAAGATAGGCTTAAACTCCCATGGAGCAACCTACCAATGGTGAGCTCCAGATACTCTTATTATGCTTGCCAAGTGGTGGCCAACCAAGACCAACAATTGGCCCAAGCCCCGCATGCTACTACCTCAAGAGCTAGGGTAAGGTACTTTATGAGGATGAATCCTATGGTTTTCCATAGGTCAAAGGTAGATGAGGATCCATAAGAGTTTGTTGATGAAATGTACAAAATTTTGTCGATCATGGGTGTTGGGCCAAATGAGAAGGCGGAGTTGACAGCGTACCAATTCATGGTGGTGGCCCAAATTTAGTTTGATCAATGGAAAGGTAAGAAGGGTAATGGCTATGTGGTTCTTTAGAAGGAATTTAAATTGGCTTTCCTTAGTCGATTCTTCCCTCTTGAGCTTTGGGAAGCAAAGTTAGTTTAGTTTATGAACTTGAAATAAGGTGCTATTAGTGTGAGGGAATATGCCCTCAAATATAATCAACTTTCAAAGTATACTCCTCACATGGTGGCTGACTCTAGGTTAAGGATGAATAAGTTTGTTATGGGGATTTCCAACTTGGTAAGTGAAGAATGTCGGTCTGCCTTGCTTATTAGTGACATGGACTTGTCTCGATTGATGAGATTTGCCTAGCAAATGGAGGATGAGAAGTTGAGAAAGAAGAGAGGTCATGAGGCCAAGAGGGCCTAGTTCGAGGGTAGGTTCTACAAGGGTGTTAGACTTCCACAAGGCCAAAGGCCTCCTCATGCTACAAATAGAGAGTTTGCCAATAACTTCCCAAGACCTCAAGGTAATGGTGGGGTGGCTCCTATTGATGTGTCTCCTAGATATGGGAAGAGTCATAATGGCCCGCGTTTGAATGGTACTAGTGCATGCTATAGTTGTGGGGATCTTGGTCACAAGATAGTAGTGGCAAGGTTAAGGGTGCAAATATGGGTCCATTGGGTAGAGGTGATCCTCAAGGTGGTGCCCTAAGGCATAAACGATTCTATACTCTACATGGGAGGCAAGGGGTTGGTGAGATCCCCGATGTTGTTATCGGTTTGATGAAAATCTTTGATCTTGATGTATATGCTTTGATTAATCTGGGTGTCACCCTTTCCTTTGTTACCCCCTTTGTCGCTAGAAAGTTCCATGTTGAGTTGGAATTGTTGCATTTGTCATATGAGGTACCCACTCCTATTGGTACCTCGATTGTTGCTAGGAGGGTGTATAGAAATTATCCGGTTTGCATCTTGCATAAAATCTTGCCTTGTGATCTTGTTGAATTATATATGGTTGATTTTGATGTTATTCTTGGGATGGATTGGTTGCATGCGTACTATGCTTCTATTGATTGTAGAACCTATAGGGTCAGGTTTCAATTCCCAAATAAACCCATCCTTGAGTGGGAAAGTCATTATGTGCCAGTGAGGGGTAGGTTCATCTCATGCATAAAAGCCCGTAGGTTGATTTCAAAGGTGTGTTTGTATCATCTTGTGAGGGTTAAAGATGTGGAGTCTAAAGTCCCTTCCATTGAGTCGGTTCTAATTATAAATGAATTTCTTGATGTCATCCTAAATAACCTTCCCAGTGTCCCTCCCGAAAGGGATATAGATTTACGTATAGATCTCCTTCCCGATACCTAACCTCTCTCTATTCCCCTTACTTTATGGTCCTAGCGGAGTTGAAGGAGTTAAAGGAGCAATTGAAAGATTTATTGGAGAAGAGATTTATTAGACCTAGCCAATCACCTTGGGGTGCACAGGTGTTGTTTTTGAAGAAGAAATATGAGTCACTTAGAATGTGCATTGATTACCGGCAACTTAATAGGATCACTATAAAGAATAGATATCCTCTTCTAAGAATTGACGATTTGTTTTACCAATTGCAAGGGGATAACTTTTTCTCTAAGATTGATCATCGGTCCGGGCATAATCAAGTGATAGTGAGAGAGTGTGATATTCCCAATATGGCCTTCCGGACTAAATATGGGCTCTATGAATTTATGGTGATGTCTTTTGGATTTATTAATGCACGGGCCATCTTCATGGACCCAATGAACAAGGTCTTCAAGCCCTACCTTGATTCCTTTGTTATGGTTTTCATTGATGATATTTTGATCTATTCACATAGTAAGGAAGACCATATGGGACATTTGAGAGTTGTGCTGCAAAGATTGAGGGAGGAAAGATTGTATGTAAAGTATGAGAAGGTTTATAAATCCTCGAAGTCCAACACACGATGCTGATTAGAGTCCTATTCATAGTTGTGAAGCGTACCATGACTATGAATAGGAGGCTATGAGGCATTTTGTGAATTTTGGTTGGAAGAGGTTGCATTCATAGGTCATGTCGTGTCGGGGATGGTATAAAAGTGGATCCTAGGAAAATCGATGTAATTAGGAATTGGCCTAAACCATTGACCCTGTTGGATATTAGGAGTTTATTGGGCCTTGCGGGTTACTATAGAAGGTTTGTTAATGGGTTCTCCTCCATTGCTTCTCCTATAACAAAATTGATTCAAAAGAAGGTTAAGTTTGTGTGGACCAATGAATGTGAGAAAAGCTTTCAAATATTGAAAGATAGACTGTGTCCACTCATATATTGTCACATCCTGATGGGCTTGAGGGTTTTGTTGTGTATTCTGATGCATCTAGAGTTGGTTTGCATTATGTGCTAATGCAAAATGGTAAGGTCATAGCCTATTCTTCTAGGCAACTCAAGGTGCATGAAAAGAACTACCCTACCCTTGATCTTGAATTAGCTGTTGTGGTGTTTGCATTAATGATTTGGCAACATTATTTGTATGGCATGCATGTTGATGTCTACACTAATCATAAGAGCCTTCAATATGTCTTCACTCGAAAAGATCTCAACTTGAGACAAAGAAGGTGGCTAGAACTCCTTAAGTACTATAACATAAGTGTGCATTACCATCTGGGTAAGGAAAATGTTGTGGCGAATGCTCTGAGTTGGGTGTCCAAGGGTAGCTAGCTCATGATAATGGGGTGAAAGGGAGATAGTTAGGGAGGTGCATAGGTTGGCTAGATTGGGGGTGAGTTTAGAAGATATAGGTAATGGTGTTGTTGTTGTTGATGTTTCTAAATCTTCTTTGGTTGATAAGGTAACAGCAAAACAAGATCTAGGCTCCTCCTTGCTTGAATTGAAGGCCTTGCTGAAAAAAGGCAAAATAGAGGTTCTCTCATAAGGGGGAGATGAGGCCATTAGATACCAAGGTAGGATGTATGTGTCATGTGTTGATGGTTTGAGGGAAAAAATTCTTGATGAAGCCTATAATTCCTCTTATTCTATCTACCCGGTTCCACCAAAATTGATAGAGTCTTAAGGGATATGCATTGGTGGGGATGCATGAAGAGGGACATTGCCAAATTTTTTTTTGGTTGCTATACTTGCCAACAAGTCAAAGACGAACATCAAATGCCGGATGGCTAAACCAAGACATAGAGATTCCTACTTGGAAGTGGTAGGTAGTTAATATGGATTTAGTGGTTGGATTTCCCAAGACTAGAAAAGGTTTTAATTCAATATGGGTGGTGGTTGATAGGATGATGGAATCGACTCACTTTCTACCGGTCAAGACTATATATGGGGCTGAAGAGTATGCAAGGTTGTACATCCATATGTTAGTGAGGTTACACGGGGTTCCTTTATCCATCATATCAGATTAGGGTGCACAATTAACTTCACACTTTTGGAGGTCCTTTCAAAAGGTTCTTGGTACCAAAGTTCATCTTAGTACGGCTTACCACCCTCAAATGGATGGCCAAGCCAAAAGGAGAATTCAAACAATTGAGGATATTCTTAGGGCATGTGTCTTGGAGCTTAACGGTTGTTGGGATGACCATGTTCCATTGATTGAGTTTGCCTACAACAATAACTATCACTCTAGCATTGGTATGATTCCTTTTAAAGCTCTTTCTGGGAGACGTTGTAGATCACTAGTGGGCTGGTTTGAGGTTGGGGAGGTGGCTTTATTGGGGCCATATCTGGTTATGGATAAGACGTCGTAGATCACTAATGGGTTGTTTTGAGGTTGGAGAGGTGGCTTTATTGGGGTCAGATCTAGTTATGGAGGCTCTTGAGAAGGTTAATATGATTAGGGAAAGGTTGAGGACAGCCCGAAGTCGTCAAAAATCCTATGCCGATGTAAGAAGGAAAGACCTAGAATTCCAAGTAGGTGATTGGGTCTTTTTGAAGGTTTCTCTAATGAAAGGTGTGGTCCATTTTTATAAAAAGGGAAGGTTGAGACCAAGGTATGTTGGTTCTAATGAGGTGATAGAGAGGGTTGGCAAGGTAGCTTATGAGTTGAAGTTTCCTAGTGAAATGAATTTGGTCCATCCGGTGTTCCATGTTTCTATGGTGAGAAAGTGTGTTGGCAATCCTTATGCCATTATACCTCCTAATATTGTGGGATTGTTTAGGATAAATTGACTTATGAGGAAGTTCCAATTCAGATGTTGGAGAGTCAAGTAAAGAGATTGAGGAAAAACGAAGTGGCATCCGTTAAGGTCCTTTGGAGGAACCAACAAGTCAAAAGTGATACATAGGAGGCCGAAGTGGACATACAAAATTGGTATCCTTATGTTTTACATTCCACTCAAGCATAAGGTACTAATCCTAAGTCCCATATGTGATTTCAAGTCTTCTATCTCAGCCCCCATGCCATTCACATGCATTCATGTTTAAGTTGGTAAACTTATGATAATTTCACACTAATGTTGAGGATTTGAAAATGGCATTTTACATGTTATGTTGCATTCTTGTTGGGGCTGATTTGTGCATGATTATGCTTGTATTGTGCATTTCTTTTACATTCAGGGACGAATGTTCCCAAGGGGGAGATATTGTAACGACGCAGAAAAGTGCCTAAAAACATGCATCGGAAGTACCCAAATAATTGTTTTCCATATATCTAAAAATCTATTTGGAATTTTAAAAATCCGACTTTATATTCTTGTTCAGGGGGTCCAAATTAGGGTGATAAGGGTCTAACCACAAAGTAATCAAATTATGGAATTTGCAATTGGTGCAAATTCCAGTGGGCATCCGGGACCTCTTCGCGACGGAAAGAGGTGTTATTTTTGCACTGTCTTTTCCTAGTTCGCCTAGATTTTTCTAAGTGTTGGACCTAAATTTTCTCAAATATATTTTCACCTATGCTTAGCCTTATTTCAACCTCATATCACCCAAAACATTCCCCAATATTTCCCCAAACATGTACACTCATTTCTAACTCTAAATTCAAGTCCCAAACTCAAGGCCAATCTCAAGGATTACTTCAAAGATCTCACCCAAGCTTCAAATCTCCATTAAAGTGTTCTTCACAAACTTCACAAAAGCTAAGGTATGTGGTGTTGAACCATTGGATCCTTTCACTCATGGTGCCTAAACCCTCTTTTACTTAATATTGCATGATTTAAAGTTGATTTTATATATGGGCCTTGTATATTTACAAATTTACTGAACATTGATTTTAGTTCATGAAATTATGGTTGTTTTGGATGTTATAAGCTCCAAATCTTGGATCTAATATTGGATTTGATAAGAGGTTTTAAAATGACTGTCTTGGGGGTTTTGCAAGGTGTTGACTAAATGTTTTAGCTCTAATTTTCTTGCATGATTTCATCTCTAAATTGCATGCTCTTTCACCCCCATTACATACCCCAAGGTGTTTAATAAAATATCTGATTATGGTTTCTTGAGGAAATGAATATGAATGATGTTATGATGATGAACAGAGCTTATGTATATTATATAATTAAGTGTATGATGATGGAATGAGCTTATGCATCTGATGTACTCTATATAAAGTGTTGCATTAGACCATACCCGATCCGAGGGGGGGACAAGAGCCCAAGTAACCTAGAATGAGGGTTAGTACTCATCTCCACCAGGGTGATAGGGTGGCATTGTCATCAACCTAGATGGGGGCTTATACTCATCAACCGAGAGGGGGGTTCATACTTATCCACATAGGTGATAGGGCGGCATAATTACCAACCGAGATGGGGATTCACACTCATCCTCCTAACTGATGGGGTGGCATCATCACTAATCCCAAGGGGTTCATACCTTGGAAAGCTAGCTTGGTCTCTTCTTCACATATGATATCTTATAGGAGTATGAGTTACTTAAGTATGTTTTCACTTATGCATTGATCATACATGTCATCTTGCTATATTATGTCTATTACCTATTGTGATGCATGTTGATCATGAAGCTTATCTCTTGTTGCATTGCATCCTACATACTTAGTACATTCAAATGTACTAACGCATACTCTTGCCTACATGATAGCACCATGCAGGGACCTGTGCCAAAGTTGATCATTCTCCTCCTCAACGTGGAAAGATGGTGCTATTCCAAGCTTGTTGGTGAGTCCTCCATTTTAAGGACCTCATTCTAAGTTACTAATATCCTTGTATTGAGACACTTCCATATGTTCTATTGACTATGAGGGTGAGCCCGATAGCTTATCTTGGCCCCCACTATATCTATGTATTAGAGGTGCTTGTTGTACACATTTTGTACTTATGCTTGAGCTTTGACTCTTGACTCTTGATTATGAAGTTTATGCAAGCTTTTCCTTAGTCTCATTTCCCCTTTTTCATGTTTCTTATGATGTTTTATATTGCTTCCTTGCGCTTGTTGGACATGTTTTGTACTTATGTATGAGCTTTGACTCTTGACATTTGATTATGACGTTTATACAAGCTTTCCCTTAGTCCCATTTCCCCTTATTCATGTTTCTTATGATATTTTATATTGATTCCATGACCAAGGATGCATAATGATATTCTCCGGGGCTTGTTTGGGGTTCTTTCGGGTTCCCCATTCATCGGTCACATCTAGGCCCTAGGCTTGGGTCGTGCCAATCTCTTTCACTTACTCAAGCCTGAGGTACTAATTTAAGTCCCCTTATATGATGTCAAGTCTTAAACTTCAACTCTTATGTCATTTGCACGCATTCTTGTTTATGTTGACGAGTTCATGGTGATTTTGACACTTATGTTGAGATTTTTTACAATGATATTTAAGTGCATTGATTTCTTCATGATTACTTCACTTATGTATGTTTCTTTGATATTCGGGGACAAATGTACCCAAGGGAGAGATATTGAAATGCCCAAAACTGCCCAAAAATGAGCCTCGAAAATGCCCATAATCATAATTTCCTCATATCTCAAAATTCGTGTGTGATATAAAAAATCCAACTTTATATTTGTGATTTGGGGGAAAAATTAAGTGGGAGATGTGTATAATCTTGATTTTAGAGCAACCGTAGTAGAATTTCATTTTCCAAAGATGTTGCAAAACTGTGTCTGTCCGAGCCTAGGCCGCAACGCGCCTAGGGCGCAGACCAATGTTACTTTATCATCTACGTTGGGACCGCATCTAGACCAGACATGGACTAGTTCAAGTTTTTCCTTTATTTTTCATTTTTGGCCTAAGGCATTGGGGCCTTAGCCCAATGCCCTCCTATGCATAAAAACACCTATACTTAGCCATTTTTCAACTCTATATGATTCAAGACACTCTCAAAACCCTCTCTAACACTTGGACAAATATTTCATCCAAATTCAAGTGACTCAAACTCATTTTTAGATCTCAAGATTCCATTCAAGCTTCAAGGTCTTTATTTTGTCCAACTCCCAGGTCCCTTCTACGATACACTTCTATGGATCATTCTCAAGATTCCATTCAAGCTTCAAGTTCCCATTCAAATCTTCTTCAAGGAAATCCCCAAAGTTGAGGCATGTGGGTTTCAATCATTGGGCCCTTTCACCCATGGTACCCAACTGTCCTTTTTATGTAAATTGCATATTTTCAAGTTGGATTATCGATGAGTATCTCTTATTATGGATTATGGTTACAAATTATGTTGGGGTTTTATGAAATTTTGATTTGAAACACATGTCTATTTATTTCAAGCTTATACTATAAGATAATTTGCATATTGAAATCATGCATGTTTTAAGCTATGAAACCAAGATCTATTATGGGATTTGATGAGGGTTTTTATGTATCTTGCATAAGGGTGTTACCAAGTGTTGGTGGGTTGATTTACATTGAGTTTCCTCACATGATTTCACTCTTGAATTGCATGATTTTGAACTAGCATTACACACCCACCAAGTGTTTGATAAAATGTCTAGTTAAGGATTCTTGAGTTATTGATGATCTATTGTATGGCATATGAGTCAAGTGAATTTATGATGATGAAAGGAATATATGTATATATTGAATTAATGAAAAGTATCTATGGCGTTGCAAGTTGACCACACCTTATTAGGGGGTGTTAAGCCCAATCACCTTGTTGGGGGGTGTTAAACCTAATCACCTTATTGGGGAGTGTTAACCCCAATCACCTTGTTGAGGGCGTGTTAAGCCTCAATCACCTTGTTGTGGGGTGTTAAGCCCGTAATACCATATTGAGAGGTAGATACCTCAATCACTTTGTCGAGGGTTGTTAAGCCCATACTACCATGTTGAGGGGTAGATACCTCAATCTCTTTGTCGGGGGGTGGAAAGCCCTACTACCTTGTTGAGGGATATATATATCAATCACCTTCCAAGGGGGTGGAAATCCTTGGAGTTCAAGTAAAGCTTGCTTGGGCTATATGGATATGGTCTCTTCTTACACATGTAATATGTTCTATACAAGCATGTTTTACTTCAAACACTGATCATGCATGTCATATTGTTAATATACTATCATTTGCTTATGATTACACATTTTGACTATCTTTTTTTACATTGCCTCCTGCATACTTAGTACATTCAAACATACTAACGCATACTCTATGCGTACAGGATGTTACCATATAGGAACCGGAGCTCCTCATGATCATCCTCTATGAGGCTAGTTGTGATATCTTAAAGATAAGCTATGGTGAGTCCTCAAGTTTGGGGACACTAGCTATGCTACTCTTTCCTTTTGTACTCTTTATGTTGAACTCTTGGTACAATGAGGGTGAGCCTGTAAAGTATCTTTGACCCCGCTCAAGTCTTTGTTTAAAGGTGTTATTGGACAAATGATGTAATTATTCTATGTTGCAGACTCTTGATTATTTATGGCTATCAAAAACTTCCCTTAGTCCCTTTTTTCCTTATTTATACTTTTTTGCTTGTTGTTTAATTGCTTCCGTGACCAAGGATATGTAAGTGATATGCTAAGACGCTTGTTTAGGGTCCCTTTCGGAATCCCATCTGCCGTGTCATGTCTAGACCCTAGGCTTGGGTCATGATAGAATAGATCCATGAATAAATACCCACATAACATTATAGGAAACAAGAAGAAATTTGGAAAATAAATGGTGCATTTGAAGAACTCTAGCTTTCTCTTGAGGAGATCTCTCGAAGAAGATGAATTTGGAGAGAAATTTAGGATTTTTGGTGAGGAATTTGGGGATGGGGTGAAATTGCAGTATAGAAATGGTTATAGGTAGATTCATAGGGTCAAAACAATGTAGTTTAGAAGTTAGGAAGGTAGAAAAGAAAAAAAATACTCTTAATTAAAGTGTTTTTAGTAGGGACTACAGACCTCGTCTATAGGTCATAGGCCCTTCTACTGCCCATACAAAGTGATCCATAGAAATTAAGCCCAAAATCACCCTTTTTTGAATCCTAAGTACAGACCACTTCTATGAGCTCATCCTATCTTCTATGATGAATAAAAACTCCTCATAGATCAAGTCTTGAAACCCCTTAACAATAGACCAAAGAACGACCCAAAATCATGACTCGTAAAAGAAATGATTACTTATAAACACCCGATAGTAAAGTTGTCCATAGTTTCTAAAATGTGCCAAAGGGTTAGGGCCTTCTATGAGCCCCTTTTTTGTGGATCATAAAACAATGTACGACATACCCTAGTGGGTGGTAGAAGATGTACTAAGTCTTTATTTTGTCCAACTCCCAGGTCCCTTCTACGATACACTTCTATGGATCATATTTTCTTCTACAATTTGTAGTCCTTTCTTATGGACGAAGCCATTTTTCAAAAAAGAATTCTAAGTCATATGGGCCTTCTTCAACACTGACCTACAACTCATAAAAACATTTATGATTCATAGATAAGGCTTGTGACCAATGAACCAACTGCTCTTGCAACTTTTTTTCTTATTCCAATTTGGGTATTACACAAAAATACCTTAAAATTTTTTCTAATATTGTCTATGATAGTATATAGACCATGGCTCCTTACACGGACTGTGGAACCCCTTTTCCCAAATCAACCTTCATTTGAGGTCTCAAAATTTTAGGTTGCAGGTAAATTTCTATCAATTGTAGAATCAAGTACAAAGCATCCTCTTGGTCAGTAGTAAAAGTCCTGAGGCTTGAAACTTTAGGTTCTTTTTCATGTAATACTTTTCACAAACCTTAAAACTTTACATAGTCCATAAATGTGATAGGAAAGATCACTCTAATGATTATTAAATTTTCTGAAGGTCAACATCTATAGACTATTTTGTAATCCGTATAAATATTTGTGACCCATTCATTCCTGAAATGACCCAAAAAAGTGCCCGAAAATGTGCTTCAGAATGTCCAAAATTTTAAATTCCATATATCTCAAAATCTGTGCGCAATATTGAAAATCTGACTTCATATTATTATTTAGGGGGTCAAAATTAAGGGAGTAAGGGTCTAAGCTCGATTTAAGAGCAACTATAGAAAAAATTGA
>DF358710.1:922-18771 GCA_000787875.1 Solanum virginianum
AAACTGAACTTTTAGAAAACTTTAGGGGTCACTTTGCAATTTTCAAAACTTCTGCAGATTCCGACCATGAACAGTGTTTCCGGTCGTCTTCTCCGACAAAACTCCGGTAGTTTGACCAAACTTTGACCACGATTTCCGGACTCTTTCCAACTCCAATTAAGTTGCCGTTTGATTCGTTGGATTCAGTTCGACGAGATAAATCCAATGGTGCACTCAGAATTGGATTTAATAAAATCCAAAAATTCGACCCAAACTCGACCAACACTTCTGCCTAGGCTCTGAATTCTACTCCATTGATGTCATTGGTGACATCACAAGGAAGCATCCATTTTTTGACTTTGAATGTTCAACAATGGCAACAACTATTTTATATAGTTGCCATTGTTGAATAAGCAGTCAACAATGTCTGGATATCTTCACATTTTATTGGTCAAATTTGCAATTAGAAATGACTAATTTGTCAATTCAATTTTCTCACCCTTGAACCCATTTTTTCAGATCCCCTAAACCCGGCCCAACCAACTTTTCAGCACAACACATATACATACATACATCAACACACATCTACGTGCCCCTAATTCCCATTCTTTCCCCTTTCCTCTCCCATTTTCACGCTCCCTCACCCTCACCTTCTTCCTCAATTGCAAATAATAATTTCCAGACAACCAACGTCTCTTTCCTCAAAAGCAACCATGGACGGAATTAACATGTTGTGTCGACGTCTACTTGTGTTTATCCTGTCTTGAGATTGTTGTACTTGTGCTTGAGCTGATTCCAAAATTTTCCATTTGAATGATATTTTTAATGTTTCATCTGTATTTTTTTATTTTAAGTTTTCATCTTGGGTACGTACTTAAGTGTTTCCTGTTCAACTGGTTTTAAATTTATGAAAGTGTGTTGAAAGTTTTGTCTCCATTTCAGTTCTGTCCCAGATATTGCTCCCACCTGTATTAAGTGGTTAAGTTTCATTTAGATGAGTGCAACATGTGACTTCCTTAGTCACTTTTTAGGTTCGATTCGTGTTTAAAATCTCAGCATACCTTTACTTTTTTTTTAATTGATTAAGTACAGCTCTTTGCCCACAGGACTCATGACTATTCAATACGGTGTTAGCGTGTTAGCTATGTTAGGCATGATGACTGAGGGATGTGGTCAGATGAGAGCTTGCTGAATGGCTTGAGTGCCTTCTTCTTGGACTTTTTCTTTCCTGTTTTCAATCTCGAAGTATGGTTGTTGTTTGAACTCTAGATGCCATGACGTCTCTGTTAGCTTACAGTCCCTTTTGCTGTTGCTGATACATTTTTCATATTTCCTGGAAAACAAGAAGAGTCTTAGCTTAAGATCGTCACATGTTTCTCTCTTCTCCACCCTTTTGTGCCTCTGTTTTAAACTGGTTTAGTGGAGTTTGGGCCATGATTTTGAGTCGTTAATGACCTTGATTTGCTGTTCTTTCAAGGATCTCACTAATTCTTTTAGGTTCTGCTTAATTTTCCCCCGAGTATGAATCAGTTTCATCAAGTCTAAGTCTCAAATGCTTGTACTTGCTTGCTCTCGTATCATATTAGCGTGGACTCCTCTCGACTGCATATGTTATGCTTGGGATTGTTAGTTATAGTGATTTATGTCAAGTTAAGCTCAGGTTTATGTTCTCTTCATGTATTAAGTTTTGCCTTAAGTCTTCTCGACTATTTTTTTTTTAAAAAAAACCAGAACATGTTGTGGTTTCGTTAAGCTCTCTCTCGGTCTGCTGCAGTCATTCAATTACTCTATGATTAATTTTTATTATGACTCTTATGCATTTGATAGTTAAGCATTGTTTAGTTTGTACATTTGAGCACCGTCATATTTTTAACCATGAAATAACATCGTTTCGTCTACTGCGTCGCGTGTGGCTTCACTTCCTCATTCATAATTGTACACCAATTTTAAACTCAAGCTTGGTTGGTTACTGTTCATCAAGATTTTCGCTTTATTCTATCTCCGTGTGGCAAGAACAACATGTTTACATATGACAATTTTGTTAACTCAGCTGGAAGCACACCATCTGATCCTTTTCTTGTTAACTGTTGGTATCACCATAAAATTGAGGTTAGAGTTAGGCCATAACAGTTGCTTGAGCTAGAATGTTTGCTGCTTTCACTTTGATAACTTTTTCTTGGACTTTCACTTATGAGTTCGATTAAGTTTATTTGCCATATGTTAATTTAGGAACTACTTTAGTGAATTGTTTGCTGCCTTATCACTTATGGGTGCTAATTATTATTTTTATGTTTGTATCATGTGAACTCGATGGAGTCCAATCGATTCCAATGTTTTCATGATTTGCATTTTGATGGGTCGCGGAGGCCCAAGCCTCCTTCTCCTCGAGTCAGCCTCATTTCACGTGAAAAGAAAGCAATCTACAGGGCTTTGGAGCTAAAATACATGTCATGGGAGCTGAGGAATAGTATATATACACTTAGTATACAGCCATGTATACAACAGGAGATATGGGCTAAAGGCCCAATGTGGGGGCAGCAGCTGGAATCAGGGTCTGCTAGGCCCAAAGAATTTGAATTTATTTTTTTATTTGATTATTGTATTTATTTGCTCTTGTTTGTCTCTAACACTAACATTTTTATCTAATTAAATTCCCCAACATGTTAAAACCATTTATATCGTTTTTCATTATTTAAATTTGATTTTATTTGGAAAAAAAGGGGTTTTGCCTTAGATCTTTCAATGTTTTAAATTCTTATGAAAATATTACTTGTCCAAATCTAAGTGTCTTTTAGATAAAAATGTGGAATTTCCCTCCTTTGACAATCTTTTCGTTCAATTAGTAAAAAAAGAAATGAATGTGGTAAAGTTTTTAATTACTTGAACCTCCTTTGACACTCTTTTAGTTCAATTAGTAAAAAAAGAAATGAATGTGGTAAAGTTTTTAATTACTTGAAAATCTTTCAAATATGCTTTAGTTTTTTTAATTATCTTAAATAAATTTTTCAAAGTCAATAGTTTTTAATCGCCGGATAACGGCATGTTGGCGGTCATTTAGAGTGCGTAAAATCTTTTAGAAGTAGAAATGTGAACCCGAACCTTTTCTTTGGATTTTTGAAAGATTTTTTCTGTTTAAGTCTTTTAAAAATGTTTTAAGGGTTTCTTGATATTTTTTTAAAAATCAAATGGCGACTCTGTTTAATTTTGAGAATTTGATTTTTACTTAAATGAATTAAGCAATAAATCGAATTTTCGAAACCAAAGTCATATTTTTGTATAACAATCACAATATATAATTGATAATTTTAAATATTTAAAAGACTTATAAAAAGTTTGGTTAATTCTTAAACTTCTATTAGGGCCATATAAATTCGGGTGAACGGAGTAATACGTATTATTTGAAAACTACTTAAAAATACTATAAATTAAATAATTTACAAAAAATAAAATATCAAAAAATTATATTAAAATTATTGGCTCTCCAAATTCTATCAGAGTCATATAAATTAAGAGAGAAAAATAATATATATTGAGTTCGTGCAATGCACTATGTTGGCCACTAGTTTCCTAAATAAGTTTTCAGCCTTGGACTCTTACAATTAAATATTAAGAAAATACATAAAGATGATTCTGAACTTGATAGCAAAACATACATTAGTACTTTAATTATACATGCATTTAAATACACCCACCCACCTAAAAAAATCTTTCAAGTGAATTAAATTTTATCCCAATACTGTAAAATCATTCTCACAATGAAAAGTGTATTACCCATACATCACATCAAAGCCACATAAAAGAATTATATCTAAGTTTATTTTATTAATTGTCTTTTTATTTATCATTAAAAGACTTTTTTTGCACCACAATTATAAACATCAAATAATAAATCACTCAAATGCATGAAAGTTGCATGAATTTTTATTACTAATATAGGCCCAAAGCTTGTTGATGAAGTGGTGGACCATGATAGCTAAATATGTCATTATTAAAAAAAATTGCTTTAATTGTAATTTTGACTGCCATTGTTGAAAAAACTCATTTTAATTGAGGGACAATAATAATAAAGTTTGATGATTTCTATGATGTTACGATCCAAAATGGGATCACAGCTACGAAATCAATAAATTTTCAAATCTGAAGATAAAATACTTTTTAAAAAGGAAAACTTAATAGATAAAATCATATCCCAGAACCTGGTATCACGAATGTAAAGAGCATCTAAATACATAAGTACTAAGGAGATAAGTACATCTCAGTCTTTGAATAGAGATAAAGACTTAATAACTAAGATAGAATCTAATGGCAACTTGAAACTTTGAGTCTCATCACTAGATCTGATATGAACCGACTGCACGAGCAAATTAACTACCGCGTGGGTAATCCTGACGAGAATCTGCTAGGGAGAAAAAAGTAGGGGTGAGTACACAAAATATGTACCCAACAGGTTTAACCGATTGGGAATCAGAAATTGAATAAACTATGAAATAATTTAGGAATGTTTCCACCTGTAATAGAAAAACTAGTCCGGCATCGGTGCCGCCAATTTATATAGGACAACGCAAATAAAGTAAACATATAATTTCAATTAAGCCAATCCAAAATTACCACAAGTAATATAATGATATGGTATACAATGTAATGCAAGGTAGAATCAAGACTGTCGTACAACCTATCGTATATAATCTCAATAATCAACTACCTTACCACTTAACTCGTGGTCAAGGACTCATGATAATAATCTCCCTGTATCAACTACCTTCCCACCTAACTGAGCGTGGTCAAGGACTCATGATACGGATCACAATATATTAATTACCTTGCCACCTAAGTGAGCGTAGTCAAGGACTCATGATACGAATCACAATGTATCAATTATCTTGCCACCTAAGTGAGCGTGGTCAAGGACTCATGATACGAATCACAATGTATCAACTGCCTTGCCACCTAAGTGAGCGTGGTCAAGGACTCATGATACGAGTCACAATGTATCAACTACCTTGCCACCTAAGTGAGCGTGGTCAGGGACTCATGATACGAGTCACCATTCACAACTTTCCAAAATATCATGACATGAGGATGCACGCAATCAAGACAATATTATAGATGCAATATTTCTCTCAATAAGTGCAATAATTATCAAAGTTCTCCAAGTTAACAATTATATATTCATGCTCTTTTATATATTTTGGGATATTGATTCCTTCAAAATTTTCCGCCACATTTTAAAAATTATCATTTTTCGACTTAATCACGATTCTCCATATCATGCCCAAGGTTATGCTAAAAATGCATATTTTCGGTCATCAATTATGACATAATTAATACTTTTATTTATTCTTTTCGAGCATAAATTTTGTGAGTTGTACCAAATAGTGCGATAACTTATAGAATTAATTTGACATGAAAATTAAGAGATTTGGAACTAGAATAAATTAAAAGTAAAATATTATAGAAGGAAATTCAAGCAGACAGCTTAATGAATTAAAGTTAATATAATATTAATATTTACAATAAACAAGTGACAACCGAATATAGTTCTTTTCCTATTCAATCAATTATATTAACATTTGTCAGTAATGCATGACGTGCATACATAATATTTCTTATTCAATTGATTCATCCGAACAAATAATTTAATGGAGTATAAATATTTAGTTAAATAATTATATTCAAATTAAGTGGGTGACAGGGATTGTACAATAAATATAGTTTTGAAACATGTTGCCCTGGGGAAGTGTCAGTTGGGTTGGAGAGAAATCTTTATAATTATATAATATATGGTTATGCTCATCAAGTTGCCATTATAATATAGGATTTAAATGCCTTATCCTTTCTAACTTTGGAATAAAATAATAAATTAAATATTAGAAAAAGGGTTAAAATTATTATTTCACTTTATCCTTGTCGTAAAAATAAGTTTATTTATATCCATGTCGTTAACAAACTCACCATATTTGCCCCTCAATTAGATGGATTGCCCTATAGTATATTCATTTAACCCGTTTTCTTAAATACCCAACCCAAACCCGATCCGTCCTAAATAATACCCAATTTAACTCAAACCCAATTCTTTTATTTTCAAATTAAATCTTCATTTTTATTTTTCCTAATTCTTTTACACCAAAATTAAATCTCGCAGGAAATGAAAAACCAAACCGGCGACCCCTTCTCTTACTCTCTTCCTCCGTTCTTCTCCCTTTCTCCCTCTCAATAAGGCAACTAGTGGTCGAAAAACCCCAGCTTCCTCACCGCGATAGCCCTCTCTCCTTCGCCCTTCGTCTCCAACGCCCTTCGTCTATGACGAGAGACAACCAACAAACGATCCTTTTCCACCACCAGATCTCCGTTGTCTACCTCTCCTCTCCTCGCTGTCAAAACGCCAACAAAAATCCATCGGCAGCAACCTTTGCAGCCATGGAGTCATCGTCTTCTTCTCCATCACCTCACTGCGTCCATAAATTTACATATTAATGGACCAAAAAATGAGGCATTGGGGCCTTAACTCATGCAGCACTGTAAAGGGTAACAAAATTTTTTTTAATGCTTTTCTTGGTTGTGGAGTTCTTTTGGGAGAGAATTGAATCTTAGTAGTTGGAGTCTTTTAAAAATTTTGATTTTCTTGATTTTGGGATTGTTGAAAATGGCAAACGTAGATGTGTCTCATGTGGACTTGAAAGTTGATTCCGACGTCGGTGGACATAGTCGTCGGTGCTCCGGCAATGGTAGCAGTATTTGTTTGGTTTTTGCTGTAGAAATAGAGGAGCAAGATGAAGAAGAAGAATATCACAATGTATCAACTGCCTTGCCACCTAAGTGAGCGTGGTCAAGGACTCATGATACGAGTCACAATGTATCAACTACCTTGCCACCTAAGTGAGCGTGGTCAGGGACTCATGATACGAGTCACCATTCACAACTTTCCAAAAAGAACTTATGTTAATTTTAAATGGTTTGGGGCAATCCATCTAATTGAGAGATAAATCTGGTGAGTTTATTAACAGCGGGGTATAAATAAATTTATTTTAACGACGGAAATAAAGTGAAACAATAATAGATACTTGAGGAGTATTTTTGATCCTTTTCCCTTAAATATTTTGCATATCTCACTTTTAGGTGAGCTGATAGAATCTTTTTTTTTTTTTTTAACTTTTACCAATTTAAATTGACATACTAAAAGTAGTGGGAATTATTTAATGATTTTGGCATCAGATGATTGCTTTTAACTTCATATATACATTATCACAACTTTCCTTATCTTTACAATTCTTTCTTCTTTCATTTCTTCCTCCTTCAAGTTGTTGTTACTATAGGTAATACAAATAATTGTGCAGTACAAATTTTAATTTTTTCAATGAAATAACTTCATACAAATTTCATATAATCAATGTAATATTCAATATGAAGTTAAATCAATTTCAAGAATATTAGACTAGATGAAAGGAGAGAAGAGTCAAGTCCTCTGAATTCATAGAGATTCCTTAAGGAAATTATTCCCCTCAAGAACTTAAGGTTATGGAATATATCCTCCCAGGATAAAATGACTCACAAGAAACAAATATCAGTACCTCAAATTTATTGTCCAGCGAACCACTCAATGACTTGTAATCACACTTGACGTTTTTGAAACAACATTTTTTTTTCTTGAAACTTGTCTTAAACCTTTCTTCCAAAAGTTCCTTAGTTTTTCCTCTTAGTTCTCAAGTTGTTAAGTTGAAAAGTTCTACTAATATCTAAGAAGGATTCAAATATTTATAGCCAATAGGATGGTATAATGATTAATGTATAGTAGACGAAAGGTTGCACCGAAATACGAAAGGTTGCATGAATGTTCATGAATGAAATGAATTCATTCATAATTGCAACTTTCACAATTTTCAATACAACAATCTTTATACAATGTACCATTATTCATTCACCCATTACATTGAACCTAATACAAGTTAGTTCTATTTTCTCAAGGCTATACTACTTCAAAAAGACTCTCAATCTTCTCGTATAACTAACTGAAACGGTTAGTTTGTTGTGAAATATTTTCTGAGCTTACTTCTAATGGAGTTTCAAATGCCTTGGGGATCAATTAGAATAGGATTACAAGTTTTCAAATGCAGCTTCTATATTTTGAACTCTTTTGGATATATTCTACTGTCTCCTACCTCGCTTCTTTCTTTTCATATTAGTTAGGATTTTTAGGCTTTCAAAATAACTGCATATATATAATTAAAGTTTTCATACAGATATCACGAAAAAAATTTCAATTCATGACACGATCTCATTCCATAAATTATAACATACAAATATTCAATTACTCAATTCCAATCTCAAAGAAGGATAGACAAACCTACCTCAATGCCAAAACCGCACACATGATATTTATATAGTTGTTGACCGTGAATTCTCCTCTTCCTATGTATGTTTTACCCAAGTTTTCTTCTACTTCCTCTTAGTACGAAAAACCCCGGTTATATAGTTGTTGGTCACGAATTCTCCTCTTTCTATGCTCTACCCAAATTTTCTTTTGCTTAACCTTAATATGAAAAGACCCAGGTATTTAAAGAGAAAGAGAGCGAAAACAAAACATAGTGTATCTTTGAATAATTGGGGAGCAAAATATAGTGCTTTTTATTATTATTATCTTATCTCAAATGAACGTGACCATTCTTGCATTATTGGGAACAAGATGTAGTGCATATAATAATTTTGTTTGCCACCTTCGATCAGATCATTACATATGAAATATTTTCCTAACTTCAGTTTATATGAGGAAATTCTTTTTCTTTAAAAAAAAGAGAAATGAAGGTGCAGGAAAAGGTGAGAGGAGGGTAGTAGGTAAAGGAAAAATGATATTAGAGTGGAGACTTTGAAGAAAGAAACAAGTGTGTGGTATCTTTGTAAGGAGAGTTGGTAGTAGGTAAAAGAAAAACGATATTGGCATAGAGACTTAGAAGAAAGAAAACAAGTGTGTGGTGTCTTCGGAGGGGGGAGTGGGCGAGTTGAAAGGAGAAGCAGAGATGGGTTGAGTGGGTGGATGTGATAGTTTAAAGAAGGAAAAAAAAGGTGGAGGTCGGGAGGGGGGGTTTGAAGAATAGGAGAAAGAGTTGGGGCACGGTCCTTTAAAAAAATTTAAATACACATCTTTAATTAATTTTTTGCCATGTCAGCTCTTTGGGGTAAGATTTTATTCAAGTCAAAAGTTATTAGGAGAGGAGTATAATTTCACATGATCCCTTCTACATACATGTTGATCAGTGGCGGAGTTAGAATTTTCTATAAGGAAGTTTAAAATTTTAAGAAGTAGACACACAAACTGACCAAAGGGGGTTCCACATTTATTTTTACCATATATAAATAGTATAATTTTTTGCCAAAGAGGGTTCGAATGAATCCACTGGCTCCGCCAGTGGTGCTGATTATGTGTCGACTATTTCATATGAATACAACTAAAACTCATTGTAGGTAATATATTTCTCATATGCTTTGTGGGGACTACTATGGACATGACATTCGGTAATGTCCGTGTATATGCATGTTCAAATTGGCTTATTCTAAGTAACTTTTAGCTTTTAAGTTCTGTTTTAGTTTTGAATACAAAAATGACAATTGAAAGGTGTGGATGAAAAATAAAAATATAAAAAAGTTGTGTGTGATAAATAAGGTTGTTGAATCTTGAAAGTGAAAGAGATTGCTAAAAATAGTAGTAGTTGGATTTTAAAAGATGTGGGTGAAAAATGAACTAACTCTGAGTCTTGTTAAGATGTAATGTTTGAATTCTAAAAACAAAAATTGTGGTCCTTGAAAACATGAGGAATTAAAATGAAAAGGACTATTTTTGTTGAAAGAGATGGCAAACAATTTGAAAAAAATTATTAGTTGACTTAGCATTACGGTGATGAATTCGAGGTTTTTTTTTAATTGATTCGAAAAATAAAAATACGATATTTGTGATTTAAATTTGAAATCTCAAGAAAATTTAGAATTTCTGGGAAAACATTTAATTTTATATTTAGGGAATTTGAAATCTATACATAAATATTAAAATAATTTTTTTATATAAAATATAATTTTTTATCAAATAGATTTAAGTGAACTCCTTCGCCACTCTGAACCCACCCTTGCTTAGCAAGTGGGAAACTAAAAAGAAAAGGATTAAGTTTTTTTTTTCATTTTGAACAAAGAGAGTACTTGTAACATTTTTAAAAATTTTTGAAAAATTACTATTTTATTCCTCCCATTTGTAGTACCGAGTCTTACTTAATCCGTTGGTGCAGTTGTTTTAGCATTCCGTTGAGAAGTGGAAGGTTGTAGGCAATTTTGAATTTTAAAGCTTAGGTTGTTCGAAAAGTGAGTTTTGATATCATTTGGAGTTCGAGTCTCGAAATGAAATTTTATTAGTTCCATTAACTCTGGAATGTGAAAATTAGTGTAGAGCACCTTGCTTTCAACTTTGAGGCTATTTTGTGGATTTGAGGTCAGGAGTTGGAAGTTTGGTTAAGAATCGAAAAAAGTTCAACTTTGGTCAACATCTCAAGTTTGGATGATCGGATTGAATTTATGATAATTTTATTGATTTCAAGAGACGATTTTAGGCATACGAGAGGCATCGTCATACGTACAGGAGTTTTGAGGTTATTTTGATCCTTTTGAGTTTTTGATTAGTTTTGTTGCACTTTATCGAGTTTCAGGTCAAGAAGATCTCAAAATGATTTTTGATGGTTCCATTAAGTTTAGAATGTCAAATTTAATGGGGTAACATATATGGTTTGTGTTTTCAGGACTCTAAAAGAATCTCGAGGGTGGATTTCGAGTTTTAGGTATTTATTGAATTTCTGTTGAATCTGGTGTTGACACTCAATTTTATTCTAACTTTTTAAAAATTTATCCTTTTATATTGTTATTTTTAAATAGTTTAAAATATTTTTTTGATTTATTAAATTATTATTTTGTGTTAACTAATATTTTTTTTTATATATCATTAGTCATATTTATTTTTATTCATTTTACCATTTTTTAACAAAGTATAATAATTTATCTTTTTTACACAGATAAAAATTATACGAATATATTTAATTGGTCTATAGTTTGAGTCCTTATTTTTAGTCCATTAGGATTTTATATTTAATTAGTCCATAATTTGAGCCCTTATTTTTAGTCCATTAGAATTTAAAGTGTGGTTTATAGAAAAATATTTTGTCCTCTTACCTAATAATTTTTCCAACAGCCGCCATCAAAATCTGGTCGACCACCGGAAAACCCCTTCTTCTCCTTCACCAGTCATAGCCACCCCCAACCAACCAAATCTTCATTTCCAGTCACCAAATCTTCTTCCTTGCCCTCACAAAACCCCCTAAACAACTCATTTTTCAATCACCTTCAACCGCCAACAAAACCACCACACAATCAGCCTCACAATCACCCATAAAACCATCGCAAACCTCCAACCATCTCCACGATACAGACCTCCAGACAACCCCAAACCAGCGTCAAGAACCCTCCCTCCCCCAACCAACTCCGAACAGCCACGACAGCTCCGATCAGCCACCAAACGTAGCTGAAATGACCCAAAATCAACAACCCAAAACCCCCCCAAATTGCGATCAAAATAACCCCCAAAACCTCCTATTTTTCCATCAACGTCCTAACATAGCAACATCGCCAACAACAATGATGAGGAACTCCAAATTGGGGCACCACCACAACAACGACAACAACAACAAGAAACCCTCCGACGAAGTGCTCTATTATCACATGGTCAGTCGGTGCACCATTGATGGTAATGTCAAAGAAAATCTTTGGATTTGCCATTTCTCTCTAGACAAGATATTTCTCACACTTTAGTAAGGTACAATCTATGCTTTTACTATATCTTCTTCATGGGTGTTTTAGTTCATGAATTTGATAGTATCCTTGAAGAAATTTATTTAGGGGACATTATATATATATACCAAAAAGTAAAAAAATTAGAAAAAGTAGCCTATGTTTTATTTACATAAAAAATAGCCAAAAATTAGCAAAATTATATATGATTATACAATATAGTTTGTCAAAATTATAAAAAGTATACACTACTATATAATGTATATTACTTATACATGAGTTATACACTAAATATAAATTATGATATATAAATATACACTGACTATACATGCCTATACAATGAGGGCTGAATCCCCAAAATTGTAACAATTACCCAAAGGTCAGTCGAATGGCTACTTTTCGTATTTAAAAAAAAGTAATTTTTTGTGTAAATAATTTTTCTCAGTGGCTTGTGAGTGTATCGCTTTATTTATTTATAATTTTTGAGCTATTTATTTGCTTTGATGAATTTTGTTTTCATTATAAGTTTTAGCTATCTATTGGTTTTTGCTTATTATTTTGTATTGTTGAGAAAAAAAATGTTACTCCAATGACCTCTTTGGTTTATATATGTACTAGATGAACAATGTCTTGAGGAAGGGATAAGGTTTGAAAATAATTAACCTTTTCAGAACCCAATTTAAGGGACCATACCGATTTTCTTATTGATTTTTTTTGCAAAACATAAATTTAAAAATTGATGAGAAATAATTAGTTGTCCAATCCATAAAACATATTTTGCAGCAAAAATATATATGAGTACACTGAAGTCTTCTCAAGGAAACAACAGGTAGATATGCTTCAGTTGCCATGTGAAATCACATACTTGAACATAAATTCTAAAAATAAATTATTATATTTTTTTTGTATGGGGTCCGGGGATGGGGGCCTAGGGGCTGGGGGATATAATGACCCTGAATGTCATTTTTGGAATTTTCAATGAAATTATCGTTTTACCCTTTTCAAAAATTGCTTTGAGTCATTTTTGGATGTGTTGAAAAGTCAAATTTTGAAAACCTTGTGAAAAGTTGGAGTTTACTGAAGAGAGAGGTTTTAAAGGTTCAAAGTTTGAAATTTTGAGTTTTGAAGTCAACTTGAGTTTCGAGTGTCGTCATATAATTTCATCGATTTCATTAGCTCTGAAATGTGAAATTTGGTGTACGAGAACTAACAAAACTGAATTCGGAGTTAAAATGAAAATTTTGGACCCAAAGTTACATTTTCAATTAAATTTAAATCATAAGTTTGACTTGGTTAACATTTTGAAGTTCCGAAACTCTAATACGAATTTCGATGATTTCATTGTGTTCGAAATGTCATCTCCAATAGGGTTGCATATATGATTCATATTTATAGGATTCTGAATGAGTTCCGGGGGGTTAAAAAGTATGTCTTGAAGGTTGTTGATGAAAGTTAACTACGGTCAACGCCCAGTCAACATGGGTCAATGGGTCAACAAACCATTTTTCTTTTATTTTTATTTGTTGAAAATGCCTCTTCTTCCCCATTTTGACTACTACACTATTTTCTTCCATTTTTGGAGTACCAAAAGCTTGGAGATACAATTTTTAGCAACATTTTTCATGGATTTTCATTTGGATAAGCTTCCTAAAAACAAATTTTGTTGTTTTCAGTATTTAAATTATGATTTTGACTTGAAATTTTTGGTTTCAACCTTCAATTTTATGGGTTTTTAAGAATATGATTCAAATTTAAATGATGATTTCTCCCTCAATTTCTACTCTAATTTTATGGGATTTTACCCACGAACTCCATTTTTCGTGTAGGACGTGATTTTTTATCTCAATTTTCAGATTCAAGATTTTTTAAAAATAACCTAATTTTTGACCATTTTACCCCCGGATTGAATTCCTATCAATATGGGTATCAATTGACTCCTTTTGACGCGTATATCTCATTTTTGATAGTGGTTTGATGTTTTAGAGCCGACTTTCTGGATTCATTCATTTGATTTTCTAGTTCGCGATTCGGTCTTCAAGAATGTGGCAATTTTGAATATCGTAAAAAAAAACTTGAATTTGAGTTGATTAAATAACAACAACAACATATCCAGTAGAATCTTACAAGTGGGGTCTGAGAAGAGTAGAATGTACGCAGACCTTAGAGAGGTTGTTTTTTAGGAACCCTCATCTCAAAAATCCACAAGCAGAATAAACTATATATGAAAAAACTGGGAAGGCAAAGAAAGGAAAAAAGAAAGGACGACTAACAATACAAAGAATGTGATGGTGTAAAAATCAACATGATATAACGATAACAACAATATGTATATGATAGATAAGAATTTGAGTTGACTGAGATTTGAACTAAGGCAAGTAGATTTCTGGGTAATTGTAAATGTTGTGAATCCTTGACTTGTGAAATAATTGTGGGACTGTGAATACTTGTGAACTCTTGGATTATCTAGTTTTTGATTGATTTGGATATTGATTAAAGTAAGTGGACCCTAACCCTTGTTAAGTTAATTTTAACTTAGTATTTTCTTTCAATACGAAACTTGGGGGTTAGGAACTATTCTAGTGGATATGATTCAGGTAATGGGAAGGTGGAAACGATGACATGTATGACTTAAAAGTATGAGATAATGTCCATTATTATTGACTTAGACTTGTGAGATATTATCGTGAAATGTGCTTGTGATGCCTTTGTTGATAGTGTGAAGGTGTTCATGATGTCCTGATTCTTGAACTTTGAATTATATTACATAGAACTGTATATTGAATCTCTTATGTGAAATATTGAGCTAAATTCTATATTGAGATGTAGTTGGGAATTTTGAAACTAATTGCTTATGAAGTAAGAACTCAAATGATGAACTGTCCTAAGCTATGATGACCAAGGCTAATTAAAAGAGTTGATCTATGTTAATATTGTGGTTATTGCGTAATGTGTTAATAATGACTCAAACATTGAAAGACAATAAAATGATTAATTAAATTGTGGATTGGTAATGATGTGATCTTGTGAGACATATGATAATTATATTGTGATGGCTTTTGTATTGACATACATTTGACATGAAGACTGATTTGATATTGAGGCACTGATGATATTAAGATAATGATGAATTTAACGCATTGATGGTATTGATGTGTATATTAAAATAGTGAGAAGGTTGGATTATATTGAGAATACTTATATACTTGTGATTTACTCGGGTTGGTTCATTAAAATATATGATTCATATGGACATCCTGCATCATTTTATTACCATGAACATATCTATTGTGCATTAATTATGTGTTTTCTTGATGATCCATTAAAAATAAAAAAAGAAAAATAGTTTCAGCTAGTGAAAAGAAAAGAAATAAAAAGCCGAAGGAAAATGATTTCGGCTAGAAATAAAAAGTCAAATGGAAATAGTTCCCTCTAGATATGAAAGTAAATGCCAAAGGGAAATGATTCTGGTGAATACATAGTCTATGTGTGGCCCCCATGGGTTCTAGTCTACGGTTATCAGTGGATATGTATCGTAGGACAAACATGCATCACGATTACTTGATATTACATCATATTGTTTACATTTCATTGCATTCACTCCATGTCAATTGATTCCTTCTTTGATAATTTATATATATATTACGTGTGAGACTGTGAATGCTTTGGAACTTGTATATTGTTAAAATTGAACTATTGAAATACTGTGATATATCTTGATACCTTGAGCCTTGTATATTGTGAAGAGTGGATTATGTGGTTACCATAAATGCTTATGATATTGATAAACTATTGTACCACTTGACTCTGGCATTCATTTCTATATTCTAAAATATTAATCTATGATATGTTGTTGTATATATGTATTATTGTGTTGGAATTTTTCTGAGTATAAGGTTATAGTTCAATGGTTTGTGGTTGGGTGTTAAGGAGTAATTGTGTTCTTTATTGCTTTACTCTAGGTTAGTTTCATTTGCTGAGTACCTTATTATTTGATACTCACCCCTTGCTACATTTTGTAGGTTATGAGTCTGATCCCATTTGATATGTAACACCCCACATCTTACATGTACTAGTTTTATGCAAATGAAACATGATATAGCTTGGTCAAATTAGCGTTTATTTTTAAAAGTGCTTGAATTTCAAATTAGAGGGTGATATGTACGTCTAACGCTTAAGAGGGTCGAGTGTATACAAGTTTTAAGTCAAATTGAGGAGATCACAACCTCAAAAGAAATACAAGAAGTGAGGTGCTTGTAGGACTTATGAAGCTAGTAGGTGAGTCCATACTTGATTACCTTAGATTTGCTAGCTAGACAGAGACGAGGCTCGACGCTGAATCTTTCCAAGTTCTATAATGAATAAATTTCGGGTTAATAGTGTGACTTTAGCTCATGTTTTAATATTGTAAACGGACAATATATTCAGCCCAAGAAGAATACAAAAAGGACCCAAGTACATCACAACTTACTTAATTATTTGGGCCCAAACTAAGTAAGGAGAAAGGGAAAAAATGGGCAGCCAAGGCCTATCAAGTTTGAACCCATTTAGGCCCAAGTGAAAGGGCCAAGTTGCTGCATCACCAACTTGATAAAATAAGGCTTATAATACAAGAGTAAGTCGGCCAAAGTTGTCCCTTTAAAAAGGATTTAAAACAGCTTCTTCAAGTCATTTAACTTAGACAACAAAATCAACCTTCACAAAGTTTTCTCTCTACTCTTTCTTAACTTTGCAAAGTAGTCACAAGAGAAATTTTAGAGTTCTTGGAAAAGCCCTACACCTTGAAGGTAAAGGTAAATAAAGATACTTATATATTTAGTATGGGTTTTTCATGAAAAACAAGAGAACTACACTGCTTATGCTTGTGCTGAAAGTTTGGACCACATGTATTCCAAAGGTTGTTGTACACTTTTCTTATTTATTTGGAAACTTTTCTCTCCTTGGTTGGCTTGATTATGAAGGTATGCTGTTGTTTTTAATGAGTTTTAGCTCTGTACTAATGTATTAAGGTTGCTGCACCATTTTTATCTTCCGCAGAAATGTGTTTCGTATATGATATCGTAATTGTGCTCGTAGATGGAACTTGTGGGCTGATTAGAGATTGTTATTTCACATTCTCCATATACTTTATAACTATTTTTGAAATGTTTTAAGACTATTTTTATGTGTAAATATGGTAGGAACAGTTCGGTTAAAGTTGGTATAGGTTTGGAATTGCTGACGTCAAAATGTAGCAAAGGGACGTAATGTGACGCTACTTACTTGTATGTTGGGTATAATTGTTATGTATTGTACATTGTGGGCTGTTGTGAGACTATTATGACACTACAAGCTACACATGATATGTATATGATAATGTATATTAGAAAATACAATTAGAGACGGAAAGATTGAAAGAATACACTCGGGTTGATAATTACACGTTTGCTGCCCGTGTGTTGTTTTTTATGAGATTGGGCTGCCAAGAAGTATTTATTAGCTGCTAACACTAGTGTTATCACCTACTCTATTGTAGATAAGTATTTGAGAGAAAAAACGTTACTTTAAGGTAATAACGAGGTCGTACAACGAGGTATGTAAGGCTACTCGGCTTCATATTACTTGGCATGAAATATCAATTTTTTCTTGGCACATAAAGGCACTTATCAACTCCGATATAACTATTAACTGTGTCTTCACTCCTTCATATGTAAATATGCACCCATACATAGTCATTTGCAAATTTGCATACATACTTGGATTCCAAGACTCTAGTTCTTTCTATTAAACAAAGTTCATGTGTTGTTTCATCTCCTACGCATTTCATTATTTGTGTAACCTACTCCTTTCATTATGATATTGTCTTTTATGATTATTTACATATCATATACTATATCTATGGTCCTACAGCTAAAATATTATGACCACCAGAAGAATTATCTCAAAAGTAAATAAATGATAAAGTATGTTGCTTATTGATGGGTGATAGTCTAGGGGTGGAAGAATCACCTAGCATAGGCCGATCCCTTTATGGGTATCCTAAGCGTGAAAGGAAAGCCTAGCATAGATCGATCCCGATA